>OVBJ01003455.1:0-12175 GCA_900406535.1 Noccaea bulbosa
ATTAAATGAGTATTTTAATTATTATAATTTAATGTAAAAATGAAGAAAAAAGATCTCATATTATATATAAGATTCATTCATTCCTAATTTTCATAAACAACATCAGTATAACCAATTTAGAGCGTTTGAGAAAGTATAAAGTTACTTGAAAAGTTTCCCCACTAATATGGTCAAAAGAAAAGAAAAAACTAGAAACAAGGCTCCGACATACGCGTTCGGTTTCCAACATAATATCGATGGACAAAGCTCTTTTTTCTTTTTTTTTTTTTTTTTTGGATGGACAAAAATCTAATAAATTTGTTTATGTACTTTTGCAGAATTGTGCAACCAATTAGAACTGATTTGATTTAATCGGTCTGAACTATCAGATTTTATCCTTCTATCCTTGCTGATTTGGATGATTGTTCCCCTTTTTTTCTCAGTTAATTCTTAAATTATGTTCCATACAGGGGCGGACGCACGTACACGGTGCCACAGGCTCTTTTTTTTTTCTTAATAATTTTCATTAATTTTAAAATATTATTTAGTTATAGCTGAAAACATGTGCCACACCCCAATTAAAAATAACGAATCAAAGCCCATTTAATAATAGAAAGTGTCTAGCCCAACTGAAAATAATAAAAAGAATCCAGCCTAAAAAATTAATTAGTTTTTTTTTTTGGTCGTGAAAAAATTAATTAGTTTAAACAGAAGAAAAAAACCATATTTTATTTTTCTAATTGCTGTTTCTCTGCAATGTAGATTGTTAAGATTACCTTATGCAATCAAATGAGTGATCAGTTTTTAAATGATTATCTATCTTATTGAAAAATATATATTTGATAATGTGACAAATGCTGTGGTGATTAAGAGATTCCAAAAGATGGAAGATCGTAAAGTAGTTTTGTATGAGTTTTTAGTTTTTTTTTTCGTTTACAAACTTTTGTAGTTTTTGGTATTTTTTTGAGAAATATTTTTTTTTATTTATGTGCCCCATGTTAAATATATTTCTGCGTCCGCCACTGGTTCCATACAATGTAATGGTTTTTTTTTTTTCGTGCTTTGTGTATGATGTTTGTGTACATCTTCTCCTTCGATAACTTATGCTATAGAGTGTTATAGTTTTCCTTATTTATTATTTCCTTTTTGTTTCAGTTTTCTATTACATTTAGAACTAAGTCATGTTTCTGTGCTTATAAATAGCAGACTACGTACTCTTTTGTAATTCTTCACCTTTGATTTTATTTAATAAATTTTTTTTAAGAGCTTTAGCATAAGACTCTTTTTTTTTCTGGTACAATTGCATAAAATTCTTGATCCTTACTTCCGTACATTCTCTAAGACTTCAATGAATTTACGAAGGCTAGGTTAACATATATCCTCATAATTCAAAGTTATCCATGCGTTGTGGATACTTCCGCTCCATCAATTCATTCACTACAAGAAAAACCCTATATTCCAAAAGAGATATTCGTGGGCATTTTGTTGGAAATCACAATTTCCAATGAGTTTCTCACAAGCTCTATTTCGTCGGAATTTGATCGTTGGAAATGTGCATTTGTTAGGATGTCGTGGGAATCGTTTCCGACAAATTTGATTTGTTAGCCATTCGTCGGAAGTTAATGACGTATCATTCGTCAAAAAGTCGTTGGTATTGTCCGTCAAATTTCCCACCAAATTTCCCAATGAAACATTTGTAGGAAATTAGTTGGTACTTTCCATCAAATCTCTTACAAAACTATTCAACAAAATTCTCACAAATTTTCATTCATTAGTAACTTTTGATGAAATTCTCACAAAACTGGTATGAATATATATTTTTAAATATCCACGAATTGAATAATAATAATAATAATTAAACATATTTTATAAATTCTATATATTTAAATTTCAATTTGAACATGATAAGCATCCAGAAGCCTTAAAGAAAATATCAAAATAAACACCCAAAATACTACAAATATCAAAAAGGTATAACAAAAGAAAAATAATATGTTTTCATGAAAACAAAACAAGAGATTTAATAAGGGTTTTGTGCAAAAAAACCTGCAAACTAATTTGTTTTTGCAAATTAAACCCTCAATTATATTACGTGCAAGTCAATCCCCTGAACTCCAAAGTCACCCGCTATATAGCCCCTGTCTATATTTGTCACAAAATTTAAAATATTTTATGCAAAAAAACCGCGAACTATTTTTTTTTTTTGCAAATTTAACCATCAACTTAAAAAACATACAAATCAAATATACATATAATAAAATGTCATTTTTGTAATTTTTACTCGTTACATAAAATATTAATTTTTTTGCCATTTAAAATATTTTAACTATAATTATTGAAAATAATTTAAACAAAAAAAAACATCAATCTCACTTATTTATTTGGCCTCTACCATTAGGAATCTTTCTTTCGATTAATTTTATCGTGAATAAGTTGATTTTCTTCTTGATCTTATTAGGTTTAAAATAAGTTATTTTGTTTGTTGATATTTATGTTTATCTTTTCGTGTATGTACAAAAAGAATTTGTGTGATTTTGAAATTAATTTAGAGGGTTTGTTGGTTCATGTATTTTGATGAATTTACAAATTCTAGCTAAAATCTCTTTTTATTAGATTAATGAATTTAAAATCTTTCTTAAACCTCTTATTTATTTAATGATTTCTAAATACTAAATGAAATCATTGATGATTTTCATATAACTAAATATTTCATTTGGTTTCATCTTACTTCTAACTTGTGTTCAAAATATTGTTAATCGTTAATCGGAGATTAATCGGAGAGGAAATTTTGACCATATTTAATATATTTTTAAACATTTTCATATATATAAATCTATAAGTAAGTAAATAAGACATATTGAATGATCATATTCCAAAAAATTATATATTGTTATTTTGCCAATTCACATCTATTACAAAAGATCAAACATAGTTCCACTCACAATAGAAACCAAAACATTGTCTTGATCAATTAAGAACATACGAAAATATAACAAAAGGATTGTAGTTTTTCTTCCTTTTGCTCTTCATTGATCAAGTAATAAAGGTGCAATGGACTATTAGACTTAGATGTGTTAGATTAAATCCTAGCAGCCTTACTCATTAACCTGAAACAAATGTTAAAAAGATGTGTTAAAAATTGAACTTATACACACGAAACCAAAACAGAAGTTAAAAACCAAATCAGTGACATGAAGCCTTTCTTGTCCAAACCAAAACTAGATACGATTTCACAAGCTAAACAAAGAAACAATGAGAAAGACTTAACCATTTTATAGAGAAACAAAGAGAAACAAGTCAATAACATTATGTCGAACAGAACCATTGTACAAAGAGACAAAGTTAAACAACAAGAAAGAAGTCTATAACATTATCATTATGTCATTTTCATGATCAATGTCCGAATATATGTTTGTAAGAGAGAAGCCAAGAACACAAAACACAGTAATCAAGTTATCCAAGAAAAAACTGAAACTTCAAAAATAAAAAAAGATTGTGAAGAAAAAACGAATTTAGCTTACAAAAGAGACACATTACATAATCAAGAGCAAAGAAAATAGTACAATACAAACCTACAAATACAAACTAACAAGCACCATATCAAAAAAAGGTGAAAGAAAGAGCAACATACTTGAAGTTTCAAAACTGAAAACAGTGAAATCAGTTCTAAAAGAGCGAAAATTACCTGCAATTAACTCCAGATAAGTGACGATGCTAGTAGAAAACCTCGATTATCTTTGATTTGGCTTTAATTTCTGGTATGGAAGGAGAAGATTCTGGCAAATCAATATTAGGTTTCGTGTTTGTTTACAGAGAAATCCCCTTTCCCGATTCCACGATTTTTATTCACTTTTCTCGACTAAGTAAAAAAAAAAAACAGTGGGCTTCTCTCTATTGGCCCGAAATTGCAAAGAAAAGTAACAAATTAGGCCCACCGAGTTTTTAATTACACGGCGTTTTGAATAAAAAACGCGTTTCCTCGGGCGTTGACTTTGACCAATCTGGACTGTCCGATTAAGGAAAATCGCAACGCTGGCCGTCCGATGGACGATTTTTTCGCCGATTAATCGGCGTTTTGACCCTTTTTTTGAACACAGCTTCTAACATATGTATGTTTATTTGAGTCTTCATGTGTTCGATTTTGTGGGTTACCTTGACTTGAGAATTGATAACAAGTCTCTTTTAAATCCAATATTACCATATTGGGGATGACTATGGGTTTTTGCTTGATAGCGTTTCAAAAGTAATATGTATCAATAACGTTTTTAACAAAAAGGAAGTCATGAGGTTCTTTTTTTCTCCATTTTTTACTTATGATGCAATCTTAAAGTAGAGTTAGCCTCCGCCACCAATGAATCATCGCTCATAGTCTCCCAAATCCAGGAACGACGGACCCGGCTCGTATCTCTCAACCTCAACGGCTCCCGTGTTCCCCATCGGGTGTCCCCACAGATCTACGCTCCTAGATCTAGCTTTCTGCGACGGATCTCTGTTGCTAATCTGTCACGGGTTCTATACAAGGCTTTTCTAGCATATTGCTAAGACTTTTACTACGACCCTGAGTACTCAAGTACGAATGCTTAATTAGAGCGCTACCTTTGAAAGGAAAGACTTTAAATTGGAGTTCTTCTATAGTATCGTTGCCCTCTCCTCTACCGTATCCGGTGAAGTTTTTTGATTCCTCCAGGCGCCGCTCACGTATCTCACCCTCCGATGAGTCTCCGATATGACTCTCCTTCTGCCTGTTGGTGCGTATAGTTCCACCAGATCTATGCTCTCCGTCGATTGTTAAGGCTGTCTACGTCGTGAATCCAGCATCTGCTACGTCTTCCTTTCTGTTTGAAGATTTTCTAGCATATTGCTAAGTTTTTGAGATTCGTTTTAATGACAGTAATCTATATGTTTCTGTGTGATTTGGATTTATTTCGTTAACAAAGCTCTTGTGCGGTTTGTCGTATTGTGTGTCTGTTACCTGTGAAAATACTACGTCTCCATCTACCTGCTGATTGAGATTTCAAGGTTTTTACCTCAGTCGCTGTACCACACCAAGACCGTGCCAAGACCGTGCCGAACTGCTCCGCTACAGCAACTCGACAACCAAGGAACCGTCCTCCCCTCTGGTCTGATCGCATATTGAGACTGCGTACGCTCTGATTCTCCTCCTCTAGCCTGGTGCTAAAGATAGATCGGATTGTGTTATGAATCATTATCTCCTTATCGAAAAGGATAACATTCTCTAGCAACTGCTACGTTCTATTCCGGAAACAGATTCCGTGTAGGTCCAGTTTTTCTTTCTAAGATGAGTACTCAAGCTGATAAATTTCGTCGTGGTGTCTTGTCAAACCAAACACGTTGAAGTTTGAAATTTAAGGGGATATGAATACAGTTGCTTGGAATTGCCAAGGTGCTGGAGCATATCTCACCAAGAAACATCTAAAGGAGTTGCACTGTTATTATAAACCGTCGTTTCTGTTTCTTTCTGAAATAAAAAACAATTTCTCCCTTTGGCAAGATGAAGTTCAATTTCCTTTTGGTTATGATAAATTATTCAGAGTGGAAGCTAAGCGGTGGACTGGCTTTATTTTATCTCGATTCTTTTGATGTGAACATTATCTCTGCTAATAATCGCTTGATAGACATTGAAGCTTCTATTGAAGGGAAAAAGGTCTTTATGTCTTTTGTCTATGGAGATCCAGTTTATGAACACCGCGAAAACGTTTGGGACACGCTTAGCCAACTCAGCCTTACTTGACAAGGGCCATGGTTTATGATCGGAGATTTTAACGAAATGGTTAGCAATACTGAAAAACGTGGTGGAAGAAAAAGAGCGGAGTCCTCTTTTTTACCATTTCGACACATGCTAGATAACTGTGGTATGATAGATTTTCCCTATAAGGGTAATTTTCTGTCTTGGGTTGGCTATAGGAGCTTAGGTAAAAAACAATGCCGTCTTGACCGAGCCGTCGGCAATGAAGATTGGCACCACTGCTTTTCCCACACATGTGTGGAGTATCTCAAGTTATGGGGCTCGGACCATCGGCCTGTTTTGGCTAGAATATCTTCACAAGTCATAAGAACTAAACGTAATTTCATATTCGACAAGAGATGGCTAGGGAAAGAAGGCTTTAGATCGTCTATTAAAAGAGGCTGGGGAACACCAACGATGGCGGATCAGGGTGATATCCACTCAAAAATTCATACTTGTCGACGAGCCATATCATCCTGGAAAAGAACAAGCCAAACAAACTCGCTCAAAAAAATCAAAGCTATTAAAGAGTAACTAGAACATGCACAAGTTGATGATAACACGACAAGCGATGAGATCCTAAAACTCAAGTGGGATCTTTGTGAAGCCTTTAGAGAAGAAGATCTCTTCTGGAAACAAAAGAGTCGAGCGACATGGCTCAAAGATGGGGATAAGAATACTAAATTCTTTCATGCCACCACGAAACAAAGAAGAGCCAGAAACCGTGTCACCAAACTTAAGAGACACGACAGATCATGGGCTGAAACAGAGGAAGGCATAGAGAAAGTCGCAACAGATTATTTCCAGAATCTGTTCACATCATCACAACCTAATGACTTCGAAGAAGCTCTCCGATATGTTACTACACAAGTAACCCCCAACATAAATTAAGATCTTACCAAATTTCCCTCTACTGAGGAGATAAGGCAGGCTATAAAAGAGATTAACCCTGATAAAGCTCCAGGTCCTGACGGAATGACAAGCCTTTTCTTCCAAGAATTTTGGGACGTTACGGCCAATGATATCATCTCAATGGTTAAAAGTTTCTTTACGTCAAACTCTCTTGATCCAAGGCTGAACAACACCAATATTTGTCTCATCCCGAAGACAGAAAGACCTCGAGAGATGGCGGAATTCCGTCCCATAAGCCTTTGCAATGTGAGTTACAAGATCATCTCAAAAATCTTGTGTAAATGACTTAAGAGATTCCTCCCGAAACTGATCTCGGAGACCCAATCAGCCTTTGTGGATAGACGGCTGATCACCGACAACATTTTAATCGCCCAAGAAGCCTTTCATGCCCTACGTACAAACCCTAGTTGCAAAACTAAATTCATGGCGATAAAAACTGATATGAGCAAAGCTTATGATAGGGTGGAATGGAATTTTTTTGAGGCCCTAATGCTGAAAATGGGTTTCTCGGAAAAATGGGTTTCTTGGATCAAATCATGTATATCCTCAGTCTCATATCAAGTCCTACTCAATGGTGAAGCAAAGGGTCACATCCAACCTACACGAGGGCTACGACAAGGTGATCCATTATCACCATTCCTTTTCATTATCCTTACCGAATCCTTAGTAGCCCAAATTCGTGGCGCTGAGATAGAGGGACGTCTAACAGGACTCAAGATAGCACGGAACAGCCCACCGATTTCTCATCTTCTTTTTGCAGATGACAGTTTGTTCTTTTGCATAGCCGAAGTCCCGCAATGTGCGGAGCTAATGCGAATCATAGACACGTACGGGCGTGCATCTGGTCAACAACTGAATACTTTCAAATCCTCAGTCATTTTTGGGAAAAAAGTGCCACCGGATTTACACAATGAGTTAAAACAAACCCTTAGGATAAGTACGGAAGGCGGTATGGGGACATATCTCGGACTTCCGGAAAACATAAGCGGTTAAAAAAAAAAGAGTTTTCTCATTTATACATGATCATTTAAGCAAAAGGATTAACTCTTGGTCCGCTAGACTCTTATCTAAGGGAGGCAAAGAGGTTATGATCAAGTCTGTGGCGCAAGCTTTACCTACTTACGTGATGTCATGCTTTCTTCTTCCTCAAGAAACCATTAAAAAGCTGCAAGGAGCCATCTCCAAGTTTTGGTGGAGCACAAAGCAAAACAGTAGAGGCCTACATTGGATTGCTTGGGAAAAATTTTGTTTGCCTATGGAAGAAGGAGGTTTAGGATTCTGGGACTTAAAAAACTTCAATCTTGCGTTACTTGCGAAGCAACTCTGGAGAGTCTATCATAATCCATCTTCACTCCTAGCAAGGGTCCTCAAAGGACGATATTATTGGCTATCAAACCCGTTAGAGGTAAGAAGAGTCAACTCTCCATCCTATGGTTGGAAGAGTATGATAGCTGCTAGAGAACTCCTTCTCTCGGGACTAAGAAAAGTGATAGGGTCTGGAGCTAACACGGCTGTCTGGAAAGACCCGTGGATACCCGATAACCCACCTCGGCCACCAGTGAAACGCGGTGACTTCCAGGATCCATACTTGCTTGTCTATCACCTTATAAACCATCAAACAAACGAATGGAAATTGGAAAATCTGTGACAACTGTTCACAGAGGAAGATGTGCGTTGGATACAAGGAATAAGACCGTCACGTACCCCACAAGCTGATCGCCTCATTTGGGCTTACACGAAATCGGGTGCATATACGGTTAAATCGGGATACGAGTATGCATCAAGATTATTTAAAGCTGATATATCTACCCAGGTTCTCGAGCCAAGTACAACAGCCCTTAAACGAAAAGCCTGGAAAACGAGAACAACTAAGAAGTTAAAACATTTCCTTTGGCAATGTGTGACAGGATGTATCGCTGTACGGGATCGTCTAGTGGATCGACATTGCGGTGCGAACCGTTCCTGTCCGAGATGTGGTGCTACAGCGGAAACGGTCAATCATCTGTTATTTGAATGTCCAGCAGCTATCGAAGTATGGAATCAGTCTGATATCCCTACCATTCCGGGTATATTCCCATGTAGTGCTCTCTTTAGTAACCTAGATCATCTCATGTGGCGCGCAACAGAAAACGGAACTCAAGAACAGGCGCTTGATAAGTATCCCTGGATATTATGGTTTCTATGGAAAGCACGAAATGAGAAAGTCTTCAATAACACTGATGTAGAAGCTCTCAAGACCCTGCAGCTAGCTACCGCTGAATCCGCAGCATGGCTCAAAGCGCAGAAAACCGAGACCCATCGAAACGAAGATGAAGACACAGCACCAATCCCATCACCTATAAGAGATGAAACAGAAGTTTGCTTTCCAAAATGTCAGGTTGACGCCTCTTGGGGCTCCGACTCTAACTATAGTGGAGGTGGTTTTGTCTTAGATAGAGAAGATGGGACCAAAGCCTTTGGAGCAACGTCAATGTATCATACCTTATCTCCTCTTCATGCGGAGTTCTCTGCTCTGCTTTGGGCGATGAAATCTGTTTTGAACCTGGGGATTCAATCTACAAGTTTCGAAACAGATTGTATACAACTTGTTAGGCTGGTAGATGAAGAGGAAGTCTGGCCCTCGATAGCATTGGAGTTAGACGAATTTCAATCTATTAGATCATTTTTTGCTTCTTTTTCTATATCTTGTATCCCACGTTTGCTAAATGTCTGTGCCGATTGTCTCTCAAAAGGAGCACGAGCACGAGGTTCTATTTTTTCCTATGTAAGTTCTATGATTCCGAGTTGGCTAGCTCATGAAGTTAGTCTTCTCAGTCCAGTCTAATAAAATTACATGGGTTGCGTTGTCAAAAAAAAAAAAGTAGAGTTATATATTTTAGTTTTTTTATTTATTTACAAGAGTATTAATTTATAATATTACTGGTGTAATGCTTAGTAGATCAATTCAACTTTCTGACTAAGCGACCGATGAAACTGTGGAGGACCTAGAGGTGCTTAAATGATCAGTTCCACTTTTCGATTAACTTTTGTCTTGAATAATTGTCTCTTGCACTTAACTATGTTCTCCATTTTACTCTCACAATATGTTTTGGAATGAAATAGCAAAATGTTGATCGCGAGTAGTAATATTTTATATGTAAGTGAGGTTGAAATTCATCCTAAACACAACTATTTCTTTATTAGTTTCACTATTTTCATTATTTTAGACGTATAGGTTGTCCCATTAACATTTGGAGTACACGATTATCATAGTTAAATGACATTGTAAGTATGGAATCCTTATTAACTTTTATTTTTAAACTGAAATAATTTTTATTGTTAATTAAACGATTATTTTAATTGTAAAAAAAAAAACAATAAGAATATTCTATTTTTTGACAATTCAAAGATAAAAAAAGTTTAATATTAATTCTTAATGTTTTACATGTTACAAGTTTTTTAGTTTGTATAGTGAATGAGACTACTTCCTCTTGTGGTGTAACCATGGACAACCTTTAGAAATTATTTTCAGCACACACTTTTATTTGATATATATATATAAAAGTATATAACAAAAGAATTTAGAAGAAAATATTAACTAAAAATGAGTTCTCGCGCGATTTCGCGCGGGTTCAATTCCTATTATATATAATATTAAATATTAAATAGTTTAACTAAAGATAAATATCACAATATTCAATTTCAAAATATTAAAAGTATTTTATATTATTATTTTTATGTGTTCCATCAGTCGAACTAATTATGAATTTATCTTAAACATTTAAACTTATCCTTTAAAATTATTCTTTGTTATGTAACTATTTGATTATTATGTTTTCAAAAATAAAAAGCAAGTATTCATCAATTTTGAACATGCAAGTTTCCAAAATAGACCAAAATAGAAACATGAGTTTCCAAATTGCAAATTTTAGAAAACGTATGAAAACAAATTTCCGAAAAATTTCTGAAACGTGAAACGCGATTCGAGCGGAGTTTCCATGCAACATAGTAGAAAGTAGCGGTAAAACATAAATTATAAGGCTGTCTTCGGTAGTACAAAAAAATTTTTGTAGTTAGTAACCATTAAGACTGTAGCATTCCGGTTTGTGGAAAGATTAAAGAGAATTGATTTGGCTACCTATGTCAATAAATTGCACTTACCTTTTCGGTTAAAGGCCCATAAGTAACTCCAGAGTTAAGCGTGATTGGGCTGGAGTAGTGGAAGGATGGGTGTCTTTCCGGAAATAGTCGGCGGAACTGTGTAAGTGAGAAAAAACCACGGGGAAAGGTCGGATGTTGATTGCAGGGACAGTAAATAAGTCTCTAGAGCCTCTAGAAAAATAACGCACCGACCATCGGACATGGGTGAGGCCCACGAGCCGAGAGAGAGCGTGCATAACTCACCGGAATGGATGGTTGGGGCATTATAATTTGGTATCAGAGCTAAACCCAGACAAGAGTGTAGAGTCTAGTGTGAGACTACTCACACCGTCAGGCGCAACGAGAACATTGCGCTCAGTGAATGAGGGTGAGTTATAGCATCCCAGTTTGTGGAGAGGCTTAAAAGAATTGATTTGGCTACCTATGTCAACAAAATGCACTTACCTTTTCGGTCAAAGGCCCATAAGTAACTCCAGAGTTAAGCGTGTTTGGGCTAGAGTAGTGGAAAGATGGGTGATCTTCCGGAAAGTGAGGAAAAAAAGAGAAAAAGCCGTGAGTTAATTGCAGGGACAATAAATAAGTCTCTAGAGCCTCTAGAAGAATAACACACCTACCGTCAGACATGGGTGGGGCCCACGAGCCGAGAGAGGGCGTGGGTGACTCACCGAGATGGGTGGTCGGGGCGTTACAATTTGGTATCAAAGCCGAACCCAGACGAGAGTGTGGAGTCAAGTGTGGGACTACGCACACCGTCAGGGGTGACAAACCTGTTGCGCAACAAGGACATTGCGCTCAGTGAGTGGGTGTGAATTGTAACATCTCAGTTTGTGGAGAGGGTTAAAAGAATTGATTTGGCTACCTATGTCAACAAAGTGCACTTACCTTTTCGGTCAAAGGCCCATAAGTAACTCCGGAGTTAAGCGTGCTTAGGCTTGGGTAGTGGAAGGATGGTTGACCTTCCAGAAAGTGGTCTGCGGAACCATGTAAATGAGGAGAAAACACGGAGAAAGATTGGATATTGATTGGAGAGACAGTAGATAAGTCTCTAGAGCTTCTAGAAAAATAACGCACCGGTCGTCGGACATGGATAGAGCCCACAAGCCGAGAAAGGGTGTATATGACCCACCGAAATAGGCGGTCAGAGCGTTATAAAGACAATATATCTTATATTGCTGCGGTAGAAATCTACTAACTAAAACCAGTGCATTTTAGTTTTTTCATGAAATTAAGACGTTCATTATAACGCCCCGTCCGCCCATCCCGGTGAGTCACCCACGCCCTCTCTCGGCCCGTGGGCCCCACACCTGTCCGATGGCCGGTCCGTTATTTTCCCGAGGCTCGGAGAAGGTATTTACTATCCCTGCAATCATCACCCGACCTTTTCCCGTGTTTTTTCCT
>OVBJ01003456.1:0-11786 GCA_900406535.1 Noccaea bulbosa
TGGAAACTTCTGGGCCAAAGTGCAATTCTCCTTTTTCTTCATTAAACTTGCATGGCTCTCTTTGGCTGGAGACGGTGTCGATCGACACCAGAGGTGGTGTCGATCGACACCCTTGCTCTGTAACGATAGTAATTTCTGTGAATCAGCATAAGTCCTCCAAAAATACTCCAAAATACTCCATTATCTTTAAATCAGCTCCAAACATACCTATGACCTGTAAACACTAGAAAAGTACCCAAAAACACTAAAAAGACTCTATATACAAGGGTTATATCATGGCAAAAACCCATAAAAACCATGATATATCAAAAATGTAACTTTTAAAGATAAAACATCAAATAATATGGAACAAATAATAAAAGTTTAACATCAAATATTAAGAAACGAAGAGAGTAATAAATTCTAAAATATAAGCACTACCCGCGCGTAGCGCGGGGTATCCCCTAGTTTCATATAGAATCCATTGTTATTCAACGAAGAACGAGCTGCGAGACCTGAGTTGGAGAAGAAAGCAGTCAAAGTCGAGAAACATTCAAGTGATGTAGCTAAGAAGCTGAACGAAGAGCAAGCTGCAAGACCTGAATGTTTCATTCTCTTTTTAACGCGTCATGACATGTAATACAATCTGAAGATCATTTGGTTTAACCAATCGGATCATTCAAGAACCACAATCGTTTCTTGAAAAGGCCACAGTACTCGACAAATAAGTCATAGCCAAGAAGAGTGTATCTAGATCACTAGATGCTACAAACAAGTTGAATATTCGAATAGTTAAGAAATCAAGAGAATCAAGAATTCTCAATTGACTTAGCCATCTCTTTTCACTTAACTCCTCTTAATGCGACTTACTTTGAGATCAACACGAGCCTTCGAAGAAGGAACGAGAGAAAACTTGCATTGAAGATGAAACCATGCGGAATCGGCAGCGTCGATTCTCAGGCTGAGAGTCTGAGAAGTTTGTCGGAGAACAAAATGGGGTTGAACTGAGTGAGTCAATTATGTAGCAACGTTAGTGAGTGAACTGCTATTAGACTTTGCCGTTTCTCAAGAATAAATATTAAAGGGGTAAATAAAGTAAGGATTATGGACAGTCTCCTCTACAGTCTTAATTGAGGAATGATGATAATGATTTTCAACTTAAACGACAGTTTTATGTGTATAGTGTACAAATAAATTAAGCTTATGCATCAGAATTGGTTGATATACGATCCAGTTCTGCAGAGTGAAATCTACTTTTTTCTTTCTTTCTTTCAAGAGGTTAGACTATTGATTGAATACCTAGGTCGGTGCAAATGAAACTAAGACTATCCTAGCATTGTAAATTATGTTTTCATGAATAGAAATACCCTCTGATTCAACTAAAAGTCTTTGTCATGCAAAATCTGTTTGCTTCTTTAACACTCATCTAAATAGCCCTTGAGCAATTCAACTTCATTCTTCAGAGCATCCACATATATATTATATAATATGAGGTTGAGGATGTGAAAACATTCACAGAATAGTGCATTTTTTGTCGAGCTTGGAACGCAAGGAAGCAGTCTCTTCGATAGCCTTGTCAAGCTGTTCTCTCAGCTTCCTGATCTTATTGTTTTGGTTTCGTCTCCTTTCTGGGTCATATTATGTTGTTTGATTTTGCTGTTTTTGGTCTCTTATTCCTTTGATATGTGTGGTTTTTGTGGATTATTTGTTGAGGATTATCGGTTGATAAGTCTCTATTGATGTGTTTTGTCTTCTCCATCTCTGAGCCTAGATTTTGGTTTTTCTTATCAATTGATAATTCAGAACTAATTATGATTGTTGGTCTCATTACAGTGTTTAGGCTTGTGTGTCTTTTAACGGCATGTGTTGCGCCTGTAGAGACAAAACCAGTTGCTCCGGTCACCACCACCGAAGAAAAGAAGGAAGAATAGAAAGCAACAGTGATAAAAATCATGAGCGCTTTCACAGCAGATCAAGAAGAAGAAACCAAAACTGGTGAAGCAATCGAAGAATCGATCGTCTCCATCACTCTTCCAGAGACAAAGAGATTTTATCACACAAAGAGAAGCTCAGCAAGTTCTCAAATGTTTGTATGCTTTGTTACTCCAACAATTTCTAAACTTGGTTACTCCAACCATATGATTTGTATGTTTTATTTGTCTTTTAATTTGCATTTTTATATTATAAGATATTTTCTTTTATCTCAATTATCATGAATTTACTATTTAAGATTTAATTTTCATTTATATTTTTTCGAATAAAAAATTATAATATTCCAAATTCCAGTATTTAATAAGGTGGTCAGAAATTGGTAGATATATGGTCGAAAATCAGTTAGATGTTGTGACCAATTATTGACCAATATTTTTTCGACCAAAACTTTTGATCAAAATGTTTTGACCCTTTTGGTTGGTCAAACATTTTTGACTATTTTCACTGGTCGGAAAATTTCGACCACTTTTTGACCAATATTTAATTTTCGACCAGCGATTTCTGACCAAATGGTTTTGGTCATGAATTGGTCGGAAATGGCCATTTTTGACCAATTTATGACCGAAATTGTGGTCAAAATCATGAGTGTTTTCTTGTAGTGAACGATTATATGATCTACGATTTGCCTTCCTAATAGTATCTTTAACGTATGAAGCGTTGATTGTTCCTCTTCTGTTAATCTATTCCTCACAGAGAAAACCAGAAGCACTGCATCAATTCCATCTCTAGCCAGACATAAGCATCTAATGATTTCTCTGATTGTAAATTCTGTAGTCGAGGAAGCACTAAACAGACCTGAAGCAACATTACTGACTAATCTCAATGTATATATTAAGAAAAATGTTGGGATTTGATGATAAATAAGCGTCACAAAACTCACCAGGAGTATCGACAACATTTATGGTCAGACCATTTGGTAGGTCGGATTTATGTAGCTTACACTCTTTTGTAATGAATCTTCCTCTTGCTTTCGACAGGAACTTAGTTTCTCCTAGGATGGTGTTTCCCGTTGCGCTTTTACCGTTCCCTGTTCGACCAACCAGGACTAGGGTTCTTTCGTGTTTCGATGCTGTTACATCATTTGTCAGAGCATTCGTTCCAATACTAGAGAGTTTTGCAACAACATAAGACGTATAATGGTTTTTATAAATGCATGATTCTCACTATGTATCTCTCTAGTTGTGTTTCATATCTTAAGATATTTCATATGTGGGGTGAAAGACAGATTCATACTCCGTTTGTTTTAGCCAAATTAAACCAGTTAGTGAGAGATAAAGAGATTCCAAGGATTTAAGGAAAAAAAGACATACCTAGACCAGTTCTGAAATCATCTGCTACAAGTCCGCCACCCATTTGATAGTTGACAAGTAAATCTTGAGATATAGATTAAGAAGTTTTTAAGAAGAAACGTAAAGGTAGAAGAAAAGGAGATCTATAGACAAACATAAAAGATAGAAATGGAGATACTAAGTTAACTTAAAAAATCAAATAAAAATAAATAAAAAGGTTACAAAAAAAAAAAGAAGTAATATCAACGGTCCTTATTGATGAATAGATGTTGAATGTGTTTAGCACTTTAGCCCAATGAGGGTCAATGGGGACAAGCTTCCATTAATAAATCCTTTATAAAACTCCTCTTTCTTTGGACGATAAAGTCTCAACTTGCATATAAAGCTATCCTTTGAAGGAACACACAGCAAGAAGAGCAATAAGAAAGCAACCAAGTGTATCTTAAAAAAATATGAATTAAACAAGAAACATCCCCAAACATAAAGTCTCCTCGTTTGAAACTTTGAATTAAACATCATTATCATCATTCCTCTATTGAGAGAGTAGTAGACTCTTGATATTTCTTCCTTTATGTACTGCTTTTAATATTCTTGAGCAACGAGAAAGTCTAATAGCAGATCTCACTTACTTCCTACATAAAACCCAATTAATATGTGTGTTTAGACTTTAGAGCATTTCTAACCCAATACTAAATTTGATATATATGTTATTTTATCATAACATTTACTCCAGTGGTACTGCAAATATTATGGCAAAATAACATCAATTTGCTTCATGCTATTTTTGCTATTTTTGCTTTCAAATTTGGCATGAGATTATACAATATGCTATTTTGCCATTAAATTTTTTAATTTATAAAGTAGTCCTTCAATTTATAAATAGTTTTAATTTAACAGTTCAATTATTTTAATTTTGATTTATTTAAATATATTAAAATACTCATAACTTTACCAAAATATAAATAATATTTATTTAATAAAAAATAAAATAGCATAACCATTAAATTATTTTTAAAAATACTGAAATTTTAAAAACATAAAACAATAGCTTAAAAAACAAAGATCAATGATTTAATACTCTCCTAAATCACTTCTAAATCCGCTTAAATTATCAAAATATTGTCCAAATGATGTTTGTTCCGGTGGATCCTGTTGTTTAGCCATTTTTTTTGTAAAATTCGGGCTTGTTCAGTTTGAACATACTCACGAAGATCTGGATTTTTAACTGAACCCACGTTTTGACAAAAACTTGTTTTCTTCCTTTAATTCTATAATTTTTATGTACTGTGATGTATTTTTAAAATATTATAATAAAAAAATATTATAATTGTTGATGTTTTTTGCAAGAAAAAAAAATGATTCAATTTGTAAAATTTGAAGAAATCATGTAGTTTTATCAATTAATAATAAACTGAAAAATAAAATATATCATGAACTATTGGAGAGAAGTCCAATGCTATTGCAAAATTTTTTCCATTTGCAATGAGATATAGCATGAACCATTGGAGATGATCTTGGATTCACTTCTTTGCTAAGCAGAAACAATGCGGATTTTAAATGGGAGGAGGACTAGTAGCAGCAGATGATTTCACAGCTGATCCTTCGGGTAAATCTTTGTTTCTTCAAACTCTTTGAATCACTATCTCTCCCTGATAAATGTAAGCAAAAATAAGTTGTCTTGCATTCAGGTTTATGGAACTAATTCCAGATTAAGTAATTGATTGAGAAAAACAAACTATGCCCATATATAATTTTGTTCGTTAACTTTTGTAGAACAGAGTTACAGAGAGACAGATAACGTACTTACTGTAAGTTAACTGATAAAGAAGTAGAAAAACGGACGTTCTAAATGATTTAGCGGTGAGATAGAGAGCCTAAAGAAATGGAAACTCGAGTAGAAAAATAGTAAGAAGTATTTCAAGAAATGAACAATTTAAATCAAATTCATTTCATTTTTCATATTAAGTTCTTTAGCTTTATAATTATAAATAAAATAAATAATGTTCCGTTTTTAGGAAGCCAAAAAACCTATAAAAAAATTATTGTTTAATAAGCAAAGACATAGTGGGATTTCATCATAAGAAAAAAACAAGTTAGAGCTAATAATATCTTTCATACAAGATTTCATAGTTCTTTGTTTGATATGAATGTCTTTGGATTGGACAGAGCTGCCAGTAGTGTCAGAATCCTCTCCAGAGGATGGATCTGTTTTGGAGGTGAACTGCGATTTGGCTTTAGAGAAGAAACCTGCAAGAACCCTAGTTCTGGTCGGGCGTTCAGGCAATGGGAAAAGTGCGACAGGAAATAGCATTCTTGGAAGACAAGCCTTCAAGTCAAGAAGGCGTACGTCAGGGGTAACTACAGCCTGTGAGATACAGGGTTCGATGCTGCCAAATGGATAGATCCTTAATCTTATTGATACTCCTGGTAATGTGTTTTGAAACTAAAAGTCATCAACTCATTTTATGATATTTTCAAATCTTTTAAACATATGCTATCTTGATTTGGTGCATGCAGGTCTGTTTAGCTGATGTCTCCATCAACCGAGTTTAAATGCAGAGAGATTTTAAGGTGCTTGTCACTGTCCAAAGATGGAATCGATGCCGTGCTTGTGGTATTTTCCTTGAGGAACATGCTAACAGAAGAGCAAGCTGCAAGACTTAAATTGGAGAAAAAAGTAAACCAAGTCAAGAAACATTCAAACGATGTCACCAAGAAGCTGACGGAAGATCTTAAGAGGGCCAAAGAGTGCATCATTCTTCGAATCTCTTATATATACTCGAACAAAATGGAAAATAAAGTGATTTGTCTTGCAACTACTACTCTACAACTAGTTTTTGCTTCTCTGGTTGAACCAATCTGAGCATGCGAGCAATCTCACTCAAGAACCACAATCGTCTCTTGAAAAGGCCACATTACTCCACAAATAAGTCATAGCTCATAACACACTGATTCCATAACGAACAATGTACTAACTTACTATTACAGACTACAAAGGCATAATAACTAGAACAGACTGTTAAATTAGATCAAAGTACTAATTATCATCATTTATCATCATCTGAAACAGACGACAAAGCTCTGGTAGGCTTTCCCAAATCCACTCATCGGTGACAAGTTCTTCCGACAATCTGCAACCGCAACATCTTCCTGGTGCGTCTTCAGGCTGTGCTATGAGTATGTTCTGATCTCTCTCTTTACAATCTTGGAGGCAAGACGCAAAATCAGAGTTATCTCCTGATATGACCATCAAATTTGTCAATTCATCTACTTGATCAAATTCCCAACCGAAAAAAATCCATATACATCCTTCTAACTCTCTCGTATTTGCTTCCTGACAAAACACAGCATATCATAAAGATAAGTAGGAAAAAAAAAAGAGGGCTTTTTGGTTCTAAATGGGAAAAAAAAAACAAAAAAAGGAAGGATTTTCACCTTCGCAGTTGAGTTCGATTCCGGCGGATTGGTAGTATTCTTGGATCTGATACTTGTCACCATAAACCTTGATTGTGAGCTCACCAAGATAACCCCTTTTCGCAAGAGCTGATTTGATGTTCTTGGCAACCATTTCCGGATCAAGGCCATCTGGGATTGGGCAATCCTCTATGTCCCAGAAGACGCATGTCTTTGCCTCTGCCAAACGCAATATACAGTCAGAGTAAGATCCATCAATCTGGAGCAAGAGAGAGAGAGAGAGAGAGAGAGAATACCAGCGTATTTGCTGCTGGGACTCAAGGAAGACATCTGAACAGAAAAAAGGTAAATTAGGGTTAGAACATGGGTGAGACTCTGCAATTGTGAAGAAATGTGACCTCTGCTTACAACTGAATCTATACAAATCGAATTAGGAGAAGATGTGGTCCGGTTTGTGTTTTTCTCGGATCTGATAAATGTCAATCCTTTAGTAGAAAACTCGTAATTTACAAATTCATCCCTAACAGAGGCACCGAAATTAATTTAGGGCTACGACAACGGTTCCTTAACTGGGTTCCGTTTCCGAAACACCACAATGAATTTCGATTCTCAAACTAAGACTCTTTGATCTCAGACTAATCTAGAAATGGTGGAACAAGTAGTAGAGTTAGCCCATCTCTTTTCACTTTAACTCCTCTTAGTGCGCTCTACTTTGAGATTCGAAGAAGGAACGAGAGAAAACTTACACTGAAGAAGAAACCACTCGAGGAAGATCGGCGAAGGTTGCTTGTAATGTGAGGAAATCAATCGGCGGCGTGGATTCTCAGTGTGAGAAAGGAGAAATCATCTCTTATAACCCTATAGCTTTTTCGTCAATCTCATATGTCCCTTGAAGAATAAATTGTTTTTAATCAAGTCTTTATTTAAGTCGTGCTTTTATTTGATATAGTCAAGCTTGAATAAGTCATCTCCTGGTTTGTAGGAATGACGTTTACCTTCTATTTCGTAGGAATCTGTTAGTCTCGTTTTTGTTTTAAGTAGCAGTCTTTGTAACACTTTCTCTCTCGAGCGATTAAGAAAAGCACTTTCAGTTTCTTCTCTGATCCAACAAGTGGTATCAGAGCCTTTTTCTTAAGAGTTCTTACAAAATCAGTGAGTGAAAATGAGTGAAAAAGATGGGATGAGTGTTCCAAAGTTTGACGGAGATTATGAGCATTGGGCAATGCTCATGGAGAATCTCTTGAGATCCAAAGAGTGGTGGGATCTCATTGAGACGGGAATGGTGCAACCAGAGAGAAACGTGATTCTTACGGGGCCACAAAGAACAGAGCTTGCGGAGAACAAGCTTAAGGATCTGAAGGCAAAAAATTATCTTTTTGCCTCGATTGACAAGACCATCTTGAAGACGATCGCAAAGAAGGACACGGCCAAGGATATTTGGGAGTCCATGAAGACCAAATATCAGGGAAACAAGAGAGTTCAAAGTGCCCAATTGCAGAGGTTGAGAAGAGATTTTGAGATCTTGGAGATGAAGGATGGAGATACGATCACAGACTATTTCTCAAAAGTGATGATCGTGGCAAACGACATGAGAAACTTTGGTGAGGACATGCCGGATGCGAAGGTTGTGGAGAAGATTCTTCGAACGCTTGTAGAGAAATTCACATATGTGGTGTGTGCAATCGAAGAATCAAATGATATCAAGGATCTGTCGGTGGATGAGTTGCAGAGTTCATTGCTGGTACATGAACAAAACCTCACTAAGCACACTAGAGAGGATCATGCGCTCAAGATCGAAGGTGGAAAGGGAAGAGAAGGTTATTCTCCAAACAGAGGAAGAGGAGGATACCGTGGAGGACGAGGAGGACAAGGCAGAGGTGTAGGAGGACCAGGAAGAGGATTCAACAAGAGCAACATCGAGTGCTTTAAATGTCATAAGATGGGCCACTTCAAAAATGAGTGTCCTAGCTGGGAAGGAGCGGCTAACTACGCTGAGTTTGAAGAAGATGTGCTGTTGATGGCTCAGGTTGAATCCGCAGAAGCAGAAGAAGAGATGATCTGGTACTTAGACTCGGGTTGCAGTAACCACATGTGTGGTAACAAGGGTTGGTTCCGCGATCTTGACGAAAGCTTTCGTCATCAAGTAAAATTGGGAGATGATAGACGGATGCTGGTGGAGGGCAAAGGCAGTCTCCGTCTAGAGATCAACGGAATCAATCAAGTGATCTCCTCAACCCACTATGTACCAGGTCTGAAAACTAACTTGCTCAGTGTTGGTCAACTGCAGCAAAAGGGTTTACGGATCATCTTTGATGATGATACATGTGAAGTGTGGCATAAACAGTAGAAGAGGGTGATTATGCAGTCAAACATGACTACAAACAGAATGTTTGTAATCAAAGCTAAAGTGCTAAGTGCTAATCAAGAGATGGAAGAGAAATTCCTGCAGAGCTCTGTTGAGACAACTGAGAAGGTTTGGCACAACAGATTTGGTCATCTAAATCAGAGCAGCTTGAAGATGTTGGTGGAGAAGGATATGGTTAGAGGAATGCCGCAAATCAGTATGGAAGAAGGAGTGTGTGAGATCTGTATGAAGGGAAAGCAAAACCGGACCAACATACCAAAGCAGAGCACTTGGAGAGCAAGTCGTGGGCTGGAGCTGGTGCATAGCGACATATGTGGTCCGATTTCGCCTACCTCAGGAAGTGGAAAAAGGTATGTCATCAATTTTATCGATGACTACAGCCGTAAATGCTGGACAGTTCTGTTATCCGAGAAATCAGAAGCTTTCAAGGCATTTAAGGATTTCAAGATTGCTGCAGAAAAGGAAATTGGTGGAGTGCTGGTATGTCTAAGAACTGATCGTGGTGGAGAATTCAATTCAAAGGAGTTTGAAGTTTTCTGTGCAGAGAATGGTATCAAAAGGCAGCTGACTGCAGCATACACACCTCAGCAGAATGGTGTGGCAGAGAGGAAGAACAGAAGTGTTATGAACATGGTGAGATGTATGCTCTTTGGGATGAAGGTACCTTTGAGATTCTGGCCAGAGGCAGTTCAGTATGCAGTGCATATACTGAATAGATCGCCAACAACGATCCTCGGCGATGTAACTCCGGTGGAGAAGTGGAGTAACCTCAAGCCATCTGTCGAGCATCTCAGAGTCTTTGGGTGTGTAGCGTTTGCCTTGATACCATATGAAAGACGAGTTAAGCTTGATGAGAAGAGTGTGAGATGTGTAATGTTTGGTGTCTGCAAGGAGTCAAAGGCATACAGGTTGTATGTCCCAGCAACAGAGAAAATCATCGTGAGCAGAGATGTGATTTTTGATGAAAGAGAGTCGTGGAATTGGGAAGAGAAAGTGGAAGACGATAAATTCATCATTGATTTTGGGGACGAGGAAGAAGAGAGAAACGATCCAGGAGAGATAAGAGAAGAAACACGTGAAAATAATGAAGAAGCGGAACCTAGGGCAGAAGAAGATAATGCAATTGAAGTTGGTGGCTCACAAACGCAGATAGCTTCACCTGAGCCAAGCAGAAGGGGAACAGGAAGAGCAGTGAGTAAACCAGTTTGGATGAAAGACTATGAGTGTAAACTCATAGAAGAAGAGAAAGAAGAGATGGTAGCTATGTTTGTAGAAGAAGACGATCCAAACAAGTTTGAAGAAGCGGTTGAACATGAGAAGTGGAGGAAAGCGATGGAAGCTGAGATCAAGTCGATTGAGGAAAACAACACTTGGGAGCTTGTTCACCTGCCAGCTGGAGCTAAAGTGGTAGGAGTCAAGTGGGTATACAAGACGAAGTTCAATGAAAGAGGAGAAGTGGACAAGTTCAAGGCCAGACTCGTTGCCAAGGGTTTTCACCAAACTCATGGAAAGTCAGGTATTTGCACCAGTGGCTAGGTGGGATACAATTAGACTGATTCTAGCTTTGGCAGCACAAAGAGGATGGAGTGTGTTTCAGCTGGATGTGAAAAGCGCATTTCTCCATGGAGAATTAAAGGAAGATGTGTATGTGGAGCAGCCAAGAGGGTTTGAATCTGAGAAAGAAAGAGAGAAGGTCTATAAGTTGAAAAAGGCATTGTACGGTCTCCGACAAGCACCGAGAGCTTGGTACAGTAGGATTGAAAGCTATTTCCAGCGTGAAGGATTCAGGAAGTGTTATTGCGAACATACCTTGTTCGTAAAAACAGAGGGAAACAATCTCCTGATCATCAGCCTTTATGTAGATGACCTTATCTACACCAGTGATTCAGAGATGATGCTGGAATCATTCAAGACTTCGATGAAGAGAGAGTTTGCGATGACTGATCTAGGGAGAATGAAGTACTTTCTGGGAGTTGAAGTGATACAAGATGAAGAAGGGATCTTTATCAGCCAGAAGAAATATGCGAGAGACATGTTGAAGAAGTTTGGGATGGAGGTTTGCAATGCAGTCAGAAATCCAATCGTTACGGGAAACAAATTGACCAGAAGAGGAGCTGGAGCGATGGTAAATCCGACTGCATTCAAACAACTGGTTGGAAGCCTCAGGTATTTGACTGCAACAAGACCTGATTTGATCTATTCGGTGAATCTCGTGAGTCGATACATGGAGGAACCAACCGAGCAACACATGTTAGCAGCCAAAAGAATCCTGAGGTACGTACAAGGAACTATTGAATTTGGGATTCAGTATAAACGTGGTGAAGGAGAGGAATTGCTGGGGTATGTAGACAGTGATTACGCAGGAGATGAAGATGATAGAAGAAGCACCTCTGGATACGCCTTTATGCTTGGAAACGGAGCTATCTCGTGGGCATCTAAAAAGCAGTCTATTGTCACTTTGTCAACTACAGAAGCAGAGTTTGTAGCAGCAGCAAGTGGTGCTTGCCAGGCTGTGTGGCTTAGAAACATGTTGGAGGAGATCGGTTTTATTCAAGGGGTTAAAACAGTGTTGTTCTGTGACAATAGCTCAACAATCAAGCTGTCAAGAAATCCAGTTCTACACGGGAGAAGCAAACATATCCATGTCAGGTACCACTTTCTTCGTGAATTGGTCAATGATGGAGTAATTGAGCTGGAGTATTGTCATACAGAAGAGCAGTTATCGGATATTATGACTAAGGCTGTGA
>OVBJ01003457.1:0-12165 GCA_900406535.1 Noccaea bulbosa
ATAAAACGCTTTATGGTGATCAAACCATTTGGGGGAGAATGATTTGCGTTTGACAATAACGCGCTTTCCTAACGGTTGGTATTTTGAAATCGAACCAGTCCTGCAATTTTTAGCTAAACCGAACCGATCCTGCATTTTCCACGTTTGTTTGTTCTCTTCAAAAAAAAAAAAAATTTCGGGACTTCTTTTTTTTTTAATTGCTTCTCTCTTTTCAGAGTTTCATAAAAGCTACAAAAATAGATAAGCCAACAACATAGTAAACCTAAATACTGTGAGTGCTTGACGAACAAAATTATTAATACTTGTCAAAGACTAAGAAAACAAAGAGACATAAAAAGAAAAAGACACTTCACCTGAAATTTGAAGTTTTAAAGAGCTTAATTATCGTGAAGTTAATTATGGAGCAACACTTTGGGAGTAAATGCTTGGTAAGACACTCAAGGCTCTAGAAGTCCCTAGAAGTGACTATATTGTGGCGACCAAGTGTGGACGATACGAAGAAGGCTTTGATTTCAGTGCTGAGAGAGGAAGAAAGAGCATCGACAAGAGCTTGGATAGGCTTCAGCTAGATTATGTTGACATACTTCATAGCCATGACATTGAGTTTGGGTCTCTTGCTCAGGTTTACCACTTTCTCTCTTGGTTTATTTTGTCAATTGCACTGCCTATCTCTAAACCTTTACTAATTGGCTGAGAGATTGTAAGTGAAACAAATCTGCTCTCCGGAAAGTGAAACACGAAGGGAAGATCCGGTTTATTGGTATCACTGGTCTTCCATTGAATATTTTTAGTTATATTCTTGATCGATGTGAAATTATCATACTGCCATTACAACATAAAGATTCAACTTTACTCAATTTGTCCCCTTACTTGAAGAGCAAAGGTGACAGTGTGATAAGTATGCCTCCATTGGCAATGGGTCTGCTTACAAAACAAGGTCCTCATGAATGATATTCTTGTTAACATTCTTTAGAAAACTCGTATTGATCAACTTATCATATATAATAGACCAGTATTAGAACGCCTAGGTATTGGTTTGTTTTTCGATTGTTACTTCAATTCAGTGAGAAATAAAGGAAAATACTGATTCATTTCTTAACAGTTTATTGCTTTTCACTGTTCACGTGCATGATATATCCATAATTTACATGTTTTTACTTAGTATTTATTTATGTTTTCAAATATTTTCAATAAGGTTTTATGCCTTTAGAGATAGTTTTCTTGTATTTGTTGGTTATAGAGTCTAAACAGGTTAAAACATCAAAAAATATTCAAAGGGGAGCAAAAGAGCCTCAAACCATCATCCATGCAAGTTTCCAAGTCAAGAGCCTCAACAAAACTCCATTTGTCCGCATTTGGACAGAACCAGAGCGTCCGAAAGATGGCCACGGCCGGAGGTCTTCCCGACGTCCAAAAACCATGATCTTAGCCTTTCTGGATAGATATTCGAGTCATGCATCACGGTGAAGTAGAATGGAGCCATTTGGAGCATAAATGAGGTCTAGAAATATTTTCTCACAAGACGTGTCTGTCTAGCGAGTAAGTGAAGCCCATGGAGATTTGGTGCCACAAACGGTCCGGGATTCCGCGGCATGGACCTTGTCTTGATTCAACATAGGCCTAGCCTTCTTCTGGTGGTTTCCTTGGCCTTATCTCAGCCCATTCACGTCGTGAAAGAGGGAGTCCAGCTCACCAGAAACTTTCCTTTTCGGGCACATCATAAACCTAGCGATTCCCGACCTATAAATACTTACTTTTAGCCTCTGAAGGAAGAGAGCTGCGAGTGTCTTGTGCAAGAGAGAGAGTAGCCGTCAAGGAGGAGATGCCCTAGGTGGTGCGCAGCCCTGAAGGAAGAAGGAGGCGCCGCTCTACTCATTGCACTCGCACAAAACCTTCATTGTTTACATTTTTATTCTTTTCCTTTTCTCTTTTGTACTTGGATCGAAAGTTATCAAGGGATTTCGAGTTGTTCTTCATCAGAGAAGCCTCTTTCTATCCCTTGTATCTTTTATTACTTGCATAATGATATCGACCTTGCTTTGCATGCTTGACTTTAATATGTCTGAGTAGATCCCCTTGTTAGACCGAGGGAGATCAATGCACTCATGACATGATTTAACTTATATGATTGCATAAAGCGAGATTTCATCAATTGGATCTTCATATTTACTTGTTCATAATGCTTGTTGTTAGGAAATTGCGCCTAATGACTTCAACCTAGGTTGATACACTCTCCAAAAGCTTGTTGTATTGCCAAAACTAGTACTCCCTCTGTTCCAGAATATAATATTTTTTAGACTTTTCACACAAATTAAGAAACATTTATTGTTAAACAATAAATGATTCATTTTTTTAAATCAAACTACTTTTTAATAAATATTAACCAATAGAGTTTCAAGAATTCAATTATTTTTAATTAATAGTTCTTGAAGTTTGTAAAAAGTACCTTAAAAATTATAAAACATCTTATATTTTGGAACAAGAAAAAATTCTACAACATCCTATATATTCTGGAACGGAGGGAGTATTTGATAAGCTAAGTGTTTTAGGCTTCCAAAAGTCGACCTAAAGAACGTAGTGAACAATCACAACTTGAACATTGATTAATGCATGCTTACAACTTGTAATAACCATCGAAAGTTGAGTCTATTAGGTTGTTTAAGCATAGTGGCCGGAGCCACGAAAGTGGAAAGCTAGGTTATACAATAGTGTTGTGAGTTCAAGGCGGTTTATAAATGTATCCCATGCAATCTCTTGTTATTTCATTGAATGTTTCCAAGGATCATCCCTTGCCTAAAACTTTTATTTCATTGTTTACAATCTTATTTACATTTTGCTTTGTTTTCTCTTGATTTTAGGATCACTGTGTGGGCTGGATTTCACACAATAGAATTTGATAATGAGATTGAGAGGAACTGAAGTTTCTGTGGTAAAACACTAGGACTAAGATCCAAAGATGGTTTTTTATTAATAGCTGTTTCGATAAGCTACAATATGTGTGGTGTGTGCCTGTTTCAAGGGTTCAAAAGTCATCCTGAAAATAATGAATGTCGATCCCTATTTATAAGAACATAGGAACCGACTCGACAAGATATAGTGAATATTCTCAAAGATTTCCTTCCATTTTTCCTTCAGCCGCCTTTGGCTAGGCGGCTCACCCCATGTTAGGGTAAACTCCTCGTTGGACCGTCTTCGTGGGCTTCAGTTCAAATCGTTATGTTTAGATGTCGGTTCGGCCCATCTGGAACTATGAGTGATTGCCGGTTAGCCGACGGTTCGGCTTGGTTCGTCGGCAGAGTGAACCGGTACTATGGCATTCTAACTCGCTCTCCTTCACAAGACAGGAGTCGACGAGCCGTTTTGCTCGTCCTGCAATAGCTTTCTATGTCGACCCGGTTCGTTGGCTCGTCAGTTCGCCGATTTGTCTCAGTTCTGCTAACATATCTTCTGGTTCATTCGGCTCTCCAATCATCTCGGCTAGACTACTTGTCTCCACTTGGCTCTCTTGTCGTTGATCTCATTGGGGTGAAAACCGACCCCAACAGTTAAGCCCCCAGCTCTTTAGTCTTAGAGTTAAGAGTAAAGAGCTAAAGAGTCATGACTGAGATCAAGACTCTCAGGATACGAATCAGATCCCAAGTCTGCGCTCATCGCTATATATGCTGGAGAGCCAAACGTTCAGCTTGTTAGCAACTCCGAAAGGGGAGTTATCTTCTTACAATGAGCCGTTTGACGCAGAGCAGATTGTTAACGAGCCATGATTTCGTCTTGCCCTCTTTCACTCGTGTCGAGCCAAAAAATATGTAGTGAGATGCATCATCGTTACGGCAAGATCTAGATTAGTCATCTTGATTTTATCCGGTCGAGACTACGACTGATGTTTTGTAAAGCTGGCTGTTGTTTTGTCGGCTCGTCATCATCTTGCCTCTTTTGTTTTTGTAGCTTGTGACAAAGTTGTGACAACGGTTTGATGTCGAGCCAATGAGTTCATTATTTTGCAGAATCGATGTCCAGCATGCCATGAGTTCGGCTCGTCGCTTAATTGGCTCTCCGTTATGTTGGCTCGTCGCCTTCAAATGCTTGTTGTTGAACCGGAATTGAATTGGCTTGCCATCGCGTAGTGCGCGGTTATCGAGCTGACTAGCTGGTTTGATGTTTTGTTCGTCGCGATTCAGCTTGCATTCACTTGGTTCGTCATCTAGCAAACAGTGTGGACAGTGATCAATTTTTCCGAGCTGGACGACCCGATTTTGATAACCTGATGTTACCGGTGAGCCAAGCAGGATGTGTTAAAACGTTGTCTTAACGTTAATTGGCTCGTCGTTAGCCAAAAGTCGGCTCACCATATAACTTTTAGACCATGCCTTAGTGAAATTTCGGAGTGAATGTTTTTCCTCATGCTGAGCTATATGGTTCGTCGACGCAGGCAGGAAAGGTGCAGCGTCGGCTCGTTAAAGATTATGCTTGCCATCTTTACAAAAGGAGAGATGCCGAGCTGTTCTTTGGCTCACCGTCAGATCAGCTTGACTGTGATGCGTTTTTGGATATATTTTTGTCGAGCCAGGAGGCGTTAGAGATTTAGTGTAGCCAAGAGACGTTTTGTCTTTTTCTGTTTCTTGCAAACTTCAACTAGTTATCGCCAACTTTGGTTCGTCTTCGATATGAGATAGAAATTAGAGTCTTTCTTCATGCAGACGAACCAAGCAAAACACGCTTTTTGGTGAGCCAAAAGATGTTACGTAGGATCGTCAGATTGGATTGGGCACAGCATCAGCTTGTTGACGAGCTGGACGAGTTGTTGCCTTGTCAAATGCCACCGAGCTGGGAAGAAAATTCACCGAAGCGAGAGCCATACATGTTTCGAAGCGAGAGCCATACATGTCATAGAGAAGTTAGGAGAGCCGTTTTCTCAAAAAGAAGATTGGCGAGCCATTTTCTCAAAGAGAAGTTAGGAGAGCCGTTTTCTCAAAGAGAAGATTGGCGAGCCGTTTTCTCAAAGAGAAGTTAGGAGAGCCGTTTTCTCAAAGAGAAGATTGGCGAGCCGTTTTCTCGGAGAAAAGTTTGGATTTGGTCGAAATCATCTTTGGAAGCTTAAGGATGAGCCAGTTTTCAAGGAGAAAACAGCAAAGGCTGATAATCCTGGGATTGTAGTTGATTGGCGGAGGGGTCAATCGAAGTCAAAGTTGGCTCCGATGAAGAGGCAGCCAATGCAAATGGGGCTGTGCATGCGGCTAATGTCAAGGTAGCACATAAAACTATGAAGCGTGAGCTGATGGCCATGTATTGATATTTCCATAAAAATTTGTGACGAGCCAAACTTGTGATGTGGACTGAAAGAGCTTGGCGCATCATGGAATGAGAAAATCGACGAGCCATGAATGAGACTTGACCCGACACATGGGGCGTCGAGAGACATGTGTCGTTGAAAATGTCGGCTCAACAAACGAACTGTAACTTTGAGTTGAGAGACGTAGTAGACCAATGATGCCGAGAGGCGTTTTGTATATTGGGTTTATGTCAACTTGTTCCAGTTTTTGCCGCTAACTCATCAATTAGTAAGTTGCAGGTCGGAACAGTGACGATTCAAATATTAGACCAATGTTACTGCAAAGCGTTTTGGATATTGGGTCTCTGATCGATTTGTTCCAGTTTTTGCCGTGTCCTTATCTATTAGTAATTAGCAGGTCGTAACAAATGATGAATGATCATATTTATATAGCGCGCGCGTGATATAGTGTTAGAATAAGATGGTTAATATCGAATGTTGTGGCCAACAACATTCGGCTCGGGACGGTTCATGAATGTCCATTGAGTTGTCAACAGCGAACTGTGTGATCGAAAAATGAATAGTATAAGGGGCAGATCGTATTGCCAAATTGATGTAAGAGAAAATCTGAATTTTATTCATCATTGTGCTTAGGGGCGAGCCGCGTTACAAGTGAAAAATCTTGTTCGTTTGTGTTAACGGCGAACTGTGTTACAAATATTTGAAAAATGCGTTAACGGCGAACCGTGTTGCAAATAAGAGGGAGTGTAGGTGTACACGCACCCCACTCTCTCCCTTTTTTTTTTGGGAGGGCAGCTGAACTTATCGGTAAAGTAGATAAGTTGCCTACGTACCCCATTCGGGGATCAAGCCACTCGTAGTTCTTGCAGTAAGATAGTATGTTTGGCGCGAGGATCAGCCTTGTATGTATGAGATTGGCTCGTCTAAATATGAGACGGCTCGTCTAAATGTGAGACGGCTCGTCTAAATGTGAGACTGGCTCATCTAAGTATGAGACGGCTCGTCTGGATGTGAGACAGCTTGTCTAAATATGAGACTGGCTCATCTAAGTATGAGACGGCTCGTCTGGATGTGAGACGGCTCATCTAAATGTGAGAAGGCTCGTCTGATTTTTTTTTTTTTTTNGGCTATATGCTTCGCGTGCGAGACTAGGCTCGGCTTGATTTTCTTTTGATCCAAACATGCAAGACGTGAGGCTTGTCCTTGTTGTGTGAGTTATGCTTCACCTTCTTCGGATAAGATTGCTTTGTTAGATAGATTGAATGGTTCAGACTAGTGGATGTTCGCTTTGGCTTGTCGGCCTGCGTTGTTGATGCGTTCGTCTCACTGTCTTGGAAAAGAGTCAGCTCGTTACGTTTGCTTGTATGGTCGGCTCGCTGGCTCGATCTCTTCTTGTCTCTGTCTGTTCGCCTAATGGTTCGATTTATAGTTCGCTGCAGCTTGTCATAACACTTGTAGGTTTCTTCAGCTTGACGTGATGCTTGTGGCTCTCCACAGCTCGTCGGTGTTTCTTAGCTGTTGTTTTATAGAACTGTCTTGGTTGGCCTTTTCAGAGAAAAACTTGGAGAGCCGCCTTCTCAAAGAGAAGTTTGGCAAATGGTGTTCTTCGATAGAAGCGTGGCGAGCCGTACTCTACGATAGAAGTTCAGAGAGCCGTTTTTCGCGAGTTATCGAAGCTGGGATTTTGTCGAAGTCATCTCTTACTTTGTTTGGCTCGTCATATTGATTTTATGCTCTTGCTTCTCAGATCCAAATGTGCAGCATATTAGTTATGGATGTCTGCTCATCAAATGGTTGCAGTAGTTGGTGTGTTTGACTCGGCTCCATTTGGTTCGTCGAAAGCGCTTTGGTTGGTTTGACATGCTCGCCAGGTTGCTCGTGGCTCATCGGAGGTTCAACAGACTTGAGGCTCGTCAGCTGCTCTTGCCGTTCGAGCTCGAATTTCTTCTACCTCACTTATGCGTGGTTCGTCTGTTTGGTCTTGACTACGTCTATCTGGACCGTCAGAATGTTGGCTGGTTTAAATCTGCACTTGTTTATTGATTCGCCGAGCCACTGTTTAGGTTTGTCGATTCGGGTCGCCATTTGGCTCGTCGGAGGTCCCCATTTCGCGGCTTGTCAAGTTGATTTACACTCGTCCTTCGCGGCTTGCTATATTCCTATCGACTTCTCTTTCGCGGCTCATCGTATAGATCTTGGCTCGTCAAATATTTCCTAGCATTTTATCTGTGAGAAATGCCTTGGCTTGAAGAATGTTCTCTGAGGAGAGTCGTCTAGCTTGGGAGAGCCGCCTTCTTAAAGAGAAATTTGGTGAGCCATTTTCTTTTTGAGAAATTTGGAGAGCTGTTTTCTCTCAGAGAAGATTGGCGATTCGTTTTCTCGGAGAAAAGTTTGGAGTGCCGTTTTCTCAAAGAGAAGATTGGCGAGCCATTTTCTCAGAGAAGTTTGGAGAGCCGTTTTCTCCAAGAGAAGTTAGGAAAGACGTTTTCTCAAAGAGAAGTAACGCGAGGCGTAAGGAGAGCCGTTTTTCTCAAAGAGAAGTTAGGAGAGCCGTTTTCTCAAAGAGAAGTTAGGCGAGGCGTCAGGAGAGCCGTTTTTCTCAAAGAGAAGTTAGGAGAGCTGTATTCTCAGAGAGAAGATTGGCGAGCCGTTTTCTCGGAAAAAAGTTTGGATAGCCGTTTTCTCAAAGAGACGTTAGGAGAGCCGTTTTCTCAAAGAGAAGTTAGGAGAGCCGTTTTCTCAGAGAGGAGATTGGCGAGGAGATGATTGGAGAGGCGTTTGGAGAGACGTTTACCAAGGGGTGGAGCCGTTGTGCTGTTAGGGTTTGCCGATCCTTCTAGGTTGTAGTGGTATGATTCTCGACCTGTGCTGTTTGAGGTCCCTCCGCGTATCTGTGCACGTCCATGGTTGGCTTGCTTGCTAGATCGATGCAAAGTCTATAGTTCGTCCGAGCTTGTCGTTCTATCTTGCCTTGAGTTTGGCTCTCCGACCATAGAGTCTTGAGTTTTTTGGTCAAAGTGTTATTCAGCTCCTCGACAATGCTTCTTTAACGCTCACGATCTATCATATACATTAGAGTCAAGCCATTATCACATGGCTCGTCAGCTCCTCTGTTCTTAAGTCACTTGCGCGTTGCTTGCGTTTTGCGTCGGTGTGCCGTCTATATTGGTTCCATATTCGTTCATACTGGTGGGTTCGCCTCGTTGTCAATGGTGATACCGTCTGGCAGGTTCGCGTCTTTGACTGTTACTCCCCCGGTTCGTTAAGTTTCCCCGTTCCGTTTTTCATCATTATGTCACGGGTGATAGCTTGGTTCGTAAACGAGTTCGCCATGCCACGTCTCACTTCCACTTCATAAGGCGTGTACTACAGCTCGTAGTGTTCTTTGTAGGCGCATAGCTCACCATATTGAACTACAGTTTGTCATGGTTCTTTGCAACGGCTCCGCACTTCGCCGTGGCGCGGCTCGTTGCAAATTTCCTAGCCCATTGTCATGAATGTGACACTGTGTCTTTGCTGGCCGTAATTTACTTTGTCTTCATAAATGCGCCGCATGTAGCTCGTTGTGATGTACCGAAGGCAGGTGGCTCGCGACGTTATTGGTTGGAGGTCTAAATCGTCACACATAGCTCGTCGCAATATAGCTCGCTGAGGCACGTCTATGTCCTTCCCTATTCCGTCATTGTTCGCAATCGCCTCTTCACGTCATCTGTCACGGACTGACTTAACGCGAGCTGAAAATTGTTCGTAGAGATCCGACGTGAGCCGAACCTTGTGCCAAGACGTTTCCGAGCTGTTCACTAAGTCAATCAGCTCGCCACGTATAATATGTTTTGGCTATGGTTCGCTGCTATTGCAACAAAAAGGGATCATCCTGTGTTTTTTACTTTTTATAAATTGCTCTCGATCCTGACATGAATAATCTTGATTGATGTTGATGGCTCGTGAGGCTCACTACCAACGAAAAGAGGTACGAGCCAATAGGAAAGATCCTGTTCAGGTCGTTGTGGTGCGCCAAAACATGAGGCTCGCCGTTGCACTGGTCACAGCTTCTTGCCGACGCATGCAGCTCGTCGCAGGTTAGCTTGTCACAGCCCATCGTCATGTGTGCGTTTTGCTCTTGTTTGACTCGAGCTGTGGATTGGCGAGCCATAGAGTTGATTCATGCTTGCTGTAGCGCGCCTGTGACCGTAATGTATTTTCGTCGTCGGCTGGTGTCAGGTGTCGTCGGCTGATGTCTTGAAGTGAGCCATAATCCGTTTACTCAAGTTCATTTGTGTTGATTTGTCTTGATGCGAGCCGCGATCTGGGTGACGAATTGGGTTGTCGTGTTGAGATAAGTTGGAGCTTCGGCTTGGATCGTTGTACCTCTAGTGGTCTCGTTTGAGAAGAGACTACAGAGTAAAAAAATTTTTAAGTGCGAGACTAGGCTCGGCTTGATTGTTTTTTGGTGCGAGAGTTTAGTACTCGGCTTATTTTGTTTTTCTCTCAGTACTTCGGGAGTTCATGTACGAGCTGGTGTGGTTGTCTTACTGTTGCACAAGGTTTTGTCGAGAAACTCATTCTTGGCATACTTCGGCGAGAGCATCGGATTGAACTCATTCACCTTCTTTCAGAGAGTTGGTCAACAGATGTTCATCGGATTGAAGGAGCAAGGAATCAAATGTTGTGTTTCTTTCATCGCAGGTTTGTCACTGCGGTTTTTGTAAGTTCTGAGAACTTTGTTGTTTCTTCTATCTCTTCTTTTTGAGCAGACTTCTTTGATATTCTTTTTTGTCTCAAGGTTGCGCGAATGTAAGTTATTCTCTTTTCTTCCTTTGAGATTGCGAACTGACGTTGAAACTTTAAAGCTTGTTTTTCCTTGGTGTTGAGAATTTGTTAATGAACTCATGATCGAGCTGAACGTGGCTTGGAGGAGTTGTGAAATCAAACGTCGTGGTAGATCACACACAAGCCTCCCATGTTATTTGAAGAAGATGCACTGAAACTGATTTTTTCACAGTGATATTGTGACAAGTTGCGAGCTGAATTTCGAGCTGAATATGCCTCTGAATAGGTAAATTGAGGAAGATCTACATAGCTGACATCAAGAGCTTTCCAACCGTATATAGATCATTTTCTGAATCCTTCTGAGTCGTCGGGAAATTGCCCCGAAACACCCCTCCAAATCTCTTCTTTCGGGTTAAAGTTGCAGGTTATTATGATTTTTTGCAGACTTGTGAAGCGGTTTGTGGATGGAGTTTAACTCCGATTGATACGTCGTAAGGTCCTACAGATTCTGTGCAAAGAGGTCTTTCTATAGCCACCTTGTAAGCGATCTGAATCTTCTTGGTTGTGCGGGAATTCTCCTCAAAATATCATTACTTGCACCGTTTTCTGGACTATAAATTGCAGGTTTTGCAGATATTTCTTGTCCGAGAAGCAAAGTTTCCAAACGAATGTCCTGCTCTAGCTAGGGTTTTAGCTTGTTGTCTTTAGACTCCTGGGTTGATGGTGGTTACACCAGCACATTGCTTGTACCTAACCAGCGTGTCCTTTGCTGTTGGCGAGTTACCGAAATAGCATCCTCGATATTTCCCTTCTTCTTCTTCTTTGAACAACTTTTATTCAGTCTTTTTGAGACTAGGCGGTGGATCCTATGTCTCCAAACTGATCTTCCCTTGTGGGTGTGTTTGTTCGCCTTTTCGTTACTCCTAGCATCTTCAGGTTTAACGTAGTAGGATTGACCTAAATTTGCTAGCTCCGACTTCGTCCTTCGCGCTTAGGGTTTCACGCTCCTTCGTCAGCGTATTGTCCTCCTTGTTAGATTTCTTCTGCAGCGAGCATCTACGATGAATCCGTTCTGTCTTTATGTATGCTTGGATCGTCGCCTGTAACCGTCTTTTCAGATCTCATGTAAGTAGTTTTATGAGTAAGAAGACTTCAACCACCCTCCTTCTAGCGCCAAATTGTGTGGGCTGGATTTCACACAATAGAATTTGATAATGAGATTGATAGGAACTGAAGTTTCTGTGGTAAAACACTAGGACTAAGATCCAAAGATGGTTTTTTATTAATAGCTGTTTCGATAAGCTACAATATGTGTGGCGTGTGCCTGTTTCAAGGGTTCAAAAGTCATCCTGCAAATAATGAATGTCGATCCCTATTTATAAGAACATAGGAACCGACTCGACAAGATATAGTGAATATTCTCAAAGATTTCCTTCCATTTTTCCTTCAGCCGCCTTTGGCTAGGCGGCTCACCCCATGTTAGGGTAAACTCCTTGTTGGGCCGTCTTCGTGGGCTTCAGTTCAAATCGTTATGTTTAGATGTCGGTTCGGCCCATATGGAACTGTGAGTGATTGCCGGTTAGCCGACGGTTCGGCTCGGTTCGTCGGCAGAGTGAACCGGTACTATGGCATTCTAACTCGCTCTCCTTCACAAGACAGGAGTCGACGAGCCGTTTTGCTCGTCCTGCAATAGCTTTCTATGNATCACCACTCTCATATTTTCTGTTCTAGCTACTCATCACTCAACATAAACTTGAAACGAGATCACTCCTCATTGTGTTCGACCCTGACTTACCACAGCTGTGCAATTGCAGCTCTACCAAGTTGGGTTATAAATAATATTAGTTTAAAGCATAAAACCCAACGCATCAAGCTCTTTGGCGCCGTTGTCGGGGAGGGAGTTGTATTTCTTTCAAGTTTCTTGATTGATTTTTAGTCTAGTTCTTTGTTAATTTCTTTGCATTTTACATTTTTGCTTTCCATGAAATCTTAAAAACCATAAAAATTTTAATTAATTCTCTTCCTTTGTGTTTCTTAGGTGCATGACAAGAAGGTCAAATCCAGATAATACCATAGAAGAAGATCTTGACATTGACCAACTTGAAAGA
>OVBJ01003458.1:0-12018 GCA_900406535.1 Noccaea bulbosa
CCGTCGAGCAGGCCGTCGAGCTGGACCGCCGTGTGAGGCCGTCGAGCAGGCCGTCGAGTGGGGCGGCCGGGTGAGGCCGTCGAGCTGGACCGCCGGGTGAAGCCGTCGAATGGGAGGCCATCGAGCAGGCCGTCGAGTGGGACGGCCGGGTGAGACCGTCGAGCAGGCCGTCGAGTGGGGCGGCCGGGTGGATCGGTCGGGTGGATCATCGTTTGCTCATTTTCACCTACTTGATCCTCCATGTACGGAAACTCTCCCTTGAACGTCTTCATACCTGAAAAGACTCAATAACGACTAGAAAGACTCGATAAAACTCGACAAAACAAGCGTTGGAATACGCCAAAACGCAGGACATCAACCACTCGACCGCTCAGCTCTCACCACCACTCGACCGCTCAACCTCCACCATGCACTCGACCACTCACCTCCATCGCTCACCACTGTAGCCGCTCAATCACTCGACCGAATGCCACAAGGAGAGAGAGAGAGCACACGATTGAGCTCCTCATAGCACCATTCGATCGAGTGAGCCATGGCACCGTTCGATCAATCCCACCATGATGACCATAAAGCACGGTCGATCACACCGATCGATCGCACGATCGATCGCCCCTGCTCGATCACCACCGATCGATCACCCCTGCTCGATCACCACCGATCGATCACCCCTGCTCGATCACCACCGATCAATCACCCCTGCTCGATCACCACCGATCGATCACCACCATTCGATCTGTCCTGCTCGATCACCACCATCCATCACACGATCGATCACTCGATCGATCACCGCCGTCCACCACCCGATCGATCACAGCCGTTCGATCACTTCAGTTGAACACCTGTTCGATCTCTACCGTTCGATCACCGGTGTTCGCCACCTGACCTATTTACACTTGTTTTCCAGCCATTTTTCGGCTACGCTTTTTCTGAGTTTTTGATAGATGACATTTGGAGACATTTTTCTCATTGTTTTTGAGGGAAAAGATTTCTCAACCTTTGTGACAGTTTGGAGAAGCATTTTGAACCCTTTGTTTGCTTGTTTTATTTTTTATTCAATGAATTCAGTTTCATCCATTGTTGTCATTTGCTTTATCATGTCTGAGTAGTCGCTTAGCTAGATCGAGGTTTTCAAAGGAGATCATAAGATGGATGACTGAATGCAAATAGGGTTTACATCATTTCGTTTTCGCCTCTGATAGTCTTAATGCTAAAGTCGATTTGATCGCTTGATTTTAGATTTAAGGCTAATCTATTCATCAAAAGTGTTATAGGTTGCTAGAACAATCATTGGTGAGCGATCCATCCTTAGCCTGCGAGAGTTGATGCTAAGGTGGATCGTGAACATATCATTCCTGTTCTGTTAATGCTTGACTGCAACTGCTAGGTTCAAATTACAGTTTAGACACCTAGGTTGTTAGACAAAGTTGTAGACGCCACGACAGTGGGTTTGCATATATTTATGTTTGAGTTCGAAACATCTATTGCATTATCACCCTGAATAGTCATTCGGTCCCCTTCTGTGAGCTCCTGCGAATTGCCTCAGTCTAGTGCTTTCCTTTATTGAATTTACAACTTTAGTTACATTTCGTTCACTGTTACTGATTCGCAAACAAACAAATCATTCTTGTCTTAGCTCTGTTTGAAGTCTCGTAGTTTCATAGTGCAGCACTGGTCCTCTGGATTCGAATCCTATATACTACAACTTCATCACTGTACACTTGCAGTAGAGAATATGACTCTGTTTTTAGTGTATCACATTACATTAGGGAAAAAAAGATGCATAAGTATTTAAGAAATACTTAGTGAGGCAATCACTCCGCCTACAGGCCATTTACGCAATTTAACACATTTTAACTATATTAATAATTACCACAGTTATTAAATTCACTTCCTTTAGTTATTAAATAATTTCCACAATTAGTTATTAAATATTTTCCAACACAACACGTCTATCACAGACGACAAAAACCGGCCCACATGGCCAATACTAGAGATCCTCATCTGATCCCCGATACTCACATCTGATATGATCATATGTCATACACACGTTTCCCATACATCTTTACTCTTAACTCAATACTCTGTCGGAGGACACTATCTCCAAAGGACATGCAGGAGAACACTATCTCCCCAAGAGGAACACTGTAACATCCCGGTTTGTGGAGAGGCTTAAGAGAATTGATTTGGCTACCTATGTTAACAAAGTGCATTTATCTTTTGAGTCAAAGGCCCATAAGTAACTTCAGAGTTAAGCGTGCTTGGGCTGGAGTAGTGGAAGGATGGGTGACTTTCCGGGTAGTGGTATGCGGAACCGTGTGAGTTAGGAAAAAACACGAAGAAAGGTCGGGTGTTGATTGCAGGGATAGTAAACAAGTCGGTAGAGCCTCTAAAAAAAATAACAAACCGACCGTCGGACATGGGTGAGGCCCATGGGCCGAGAGACGGCGTGGGTGACTCACCGGGATGGGCGGTCGGGGCGTTATAATTTGGTACCCAAGCCGAACCCGGACGAGGGTGTGGAGTCGAGCGGGTTCACACTGTCAAGGGGTGACGATCCAGGTGTTCAACGAGGACGCTGTGCGCAGTAAGTGGGGGTGAATTATAACATCTCGGTTTATGTAGAGGCTTAAGAGAATTGATTTGGCTACCTATGTCAACAAAGTGCACTTACCTTTTCGGTCAAAGGCCTCTAAGGAACTCCAAAGTTAAGCGTGCTTGGGCTGGAGTAGTGGAAGGATGGGTGACCTTCCTGAAAGTGGTCTGCGGAACCCTGTGAGTTAGCAAAAAACACGGAGAAAGGTCAGGTGTTGATTGCAGGGATAATAAACAAGTCGGTAGAGCATCTAAAAAAAAAATAACAAACCAACCGTCGGACATGGGTGGGGCCCATGGGCCAAGAGATGGCGTGGGTGACTCACCGGGATGGGCGGTCGAGGCGTTATAAACACTATCCCCTCGTTACGCACTAAGTGACACACTAGCCACTAGTGACTAAACACTCCAAATCACCTATACTTGAGGTTGCGACCCTCTCGTATAAGCCTATCAGAGAACATTATCTGTATCAGAGAACATTATCTCTATCAGAGAACATTATCTCTAGTAAAGATTTATTCGGGGACACGACACCCCTAGAGTAAAAATTCTGAAACGTCTATGATATAGCTAAAAAGAATTATCTCACGACCCAAACTGGTCAAACACTTGTAACCTTCGAAACACAAAACAAAATATGAGGCAAACTCTATCTCATATAACTCAAAAATGTATGTCGTACAACGAAACGAAAATACATAAGTCCAACGACAACAACAAAACCAAACACAAATGGGACTACAAAGATAAAAGAAGGTCACTCCACGACCTGCTTGTCAAACCACTTCCTGAACTTCAACTTCATCTTTGCCTTTGGCTCCCAAGTCTGATCCTCTGTACCGCTACAGTTCCACAAGACTCTCAGCAACGGCACTCTTTTGTTCCGCAGAACCTTGACTCCCCTCTCGAGAATCCTCACAGGAACTGCCAAAACCATAATATATGGCTGAAGATCCTCTGGAATCTCAGCCACCAACTCTTCTGAAGGATGCAAACACCTCCTCAACATCGAAACATGAAACCCCTTATGGAAGACGCTCATAATCGGTGGCAACTCCAACCGATATGCCACTGGCCCAACTCGCTCCACCACTGGAAACAGACCCATGAAACGCGGACTGAGTTTGTTCTCTACTATAGACCTGTTAGGGCCACTCAACATAGTCATCTTGCGATAAAATCTATCTCCCACCTGAAACTCAAGCTCACGTCGCCGCCTATCTGCATAACTCTTCTATCCATCCTGAGCCTCCTTCATGTTCAGCCTCGGGACACGGATCTTCTCCGTCATCTCCTGAACAAAGGTGGCTCCATAAATGCTGGGCTCCCCCACTTGGGTCCAGCATAAAGGTGTCCTGCATGGCCTCCCATACAAAGCCTTATAAGGAGCCATGCCAATACTAGACTGAAAACTGTTGTTATAGGCAAACTCTGCCAAACACAGATGATCAGCCCAATGGCCACCCCAATCCAACACACACATCCTCAACAGATCCTCCAAAGTCTGAATAGTCCTTTCTGACTGCCCATTTGTTTGTGGATGATAAGATGTACTCATATGCACCTGAGTACCCATCTCCTTCTGAAATGCCCTCCAAAACTCTGAGGCAAAACTCAGATCTCTATCCGACACAATACTGGTTGGCACTCCATGCAGCCTCACAACCTCCCGCACAAACTTCCTAGCCAAGACAGCCGCTCCATCTGCTTTTTTGATGGCCAAGAAATGTGATGACATGGTCAACCGGTCCACAATGACCCATATAGCATCAAAAGTCCGTGAGATAGGCAATCCCACAACAAAATCAATCGTGATCATGTCCCACTTCCATTCTGGAATGGGCAAACTCTGCAGAAGATAACCTGGAACCTGATGCTCTGCCTTGACCAAAGAACACGTGTTGCACCTCGCAACTCAATCTGCTACATCCCTCTTCATCCCACCCAATGGTAATATTGTTTGAGGTCACGGTACATCTTGGTCGCACCTGGATGAATTAAAAACTTACTCGAATGAGCCTCTCTCAAAACCTCCTGTCTCAGCTCCTCAATCTTGGGCACACAAACCCGCCCACGAACCAAGATAGTCCCATTCGCTGAGACATGATACTCAGAACCAGCTGCCCGCGATGCATCAACCTAAACCTGATCGTCCTGCTGAGCCACTCCGATCCTTCAAGTAAATTTGTCTGGTCAGCTGCCTCCAAACCCAAAGGCTCCTCTGAAATAGCACAAAGTCACAATGTACCAATCTCACCGACCAAAGCCTCAACATCCCACTCTCTAGCTGCATCGACCCTCCATCGACTCAACTCATCTGCCACAAAGTTGGCCTTGCCCAGATGATAAAATATCCAGGTCATAGTCTGCTAGAAACTCCACCCACCGCGTCTGAAAATATCTGAATGAAAATATGCTGCAAACTCTTGTGATCTGTGAAGATCTGCACTTAACCGCCTAACAGGTAAGACCTCCAAATCTTGAGTGCAAAGACCACCACTCCCAACTCAATATCATGTGTAGGGCGGTTGCGCTCACTGCCCTGCAACTGGCTCGAAGCATAGGCAATCACTCTGCCTCCTGTATCAAGACACAAGCAAGACCAATGCTTGAAATATCTGTATACACCACATAAGGCTTCCCCGGATTGGGTAATACGAACATTGGTGTACTAGTCAACATCTCTTTGAGCTTCCCAAACAAATGGCACATCCTTGCCAGTCAACCTCGTCATCGGCTAAGACATACTCGCAAAGCCCTTAACGAACCTCCTGTAGTAGCCTGCTAAACCCGGAAAACTCATGATCTCTGTAGTACAACTCGGTCTAGGCCAATTACTGATAGCCTCAATCTTAGCCGGATCCACATAAACTCCCTCTGTAGAAACAATATGGCGAAGAAAACCCATCTCTCTCTGTCAAAAGCTGCACTTGCTCAACTTAGCAAACAGCTTATGCTCCCGAAGTTTCTCCAAAACCAGCCTCAAATGAGTCGCATGCTCCTCTGGACTCCTCGAATACACCAAGATGCCATCAATGAAAATGATAACGTACACGTCCAAAAACTCCCTGAACATGTTGTTTATCAACCTCATAAATGCTGCCAGCGCATTAGTCAAACCGAAGGGCATGACTACAAACTCAAAATACCTGTACCTCGTCCTGAACGCCGTCTTGCAAACATCTGCCTCATCTATGGAAATCTGGTGATAACTCGATCTCAAGTCAATCTTGGAGAACCAAGTAGCACCCCTCAACTGATCCAACAACTCATCAATTCTCGGTACTGGGTACCTGTTCTTCACTGTGACTCGGTTAAGCCCCGTTAATCGATGCACAACCGGGAACTGCAATCCTTTTTCTTCACAAACAACACCGGTGCTCCCCACGGCGAAACACTCGGCCGAATGAATCCTTTGCTCAAAAGGTCTTCTAGTTGCTTCTTCAGCTCTGCCAACTCTGCTGCCGCCATCCTGTAAGGTGTCTTTGATATCAGAGCTGTCCCGGGCTCTAACTCAATCGTGAAAGAATCAGACCGAGATGGTGGTAATCCTCAACGACCGAAAGACATCCTCAAACTCATGGACAACCTGAATATCCTCCAAAGCTACCCAAACTCAAGTGCGAAAAAACTCAATTAAATAAACTCCAATAAATAATTATTAAATCAAACAATCAAATTCAATTCCAAAATAATATTAAAATAAATAGCAACCTAAACACCAGGTTTGCAATAAACAAATAATTCAAACCCATAAATAAATAAGTCCTATCATCCTCCCTTCGGCAGATTCCGCGATCACAATTTCTTTTACGTGCATCACATTAGGGGAAAAAGATGCATAAGTATTTAAGAAATACTTAGTGAGGCAATCACCCCGGCTACAGACCATTTACGCAATTTAACACATTTTAACAATATTAATAATTACCGCAATTATTAAATTCACTTCCTCTAATTATTAAATAATTTTTCACAATTAAATAATAATTTTTAACACTTTAAATAATTTTTACAATTATTATAAACCATTTTTAATTAATTAATTATACCACTAATTAATTAATTTCAGAATTAAACCACTTAATTCCAATCAAACCGAGTTAATCAGATTAAACCACTTAATCAATTTAATTAAATTCAATCGCCAGATAACCGAATTAAACCGAACAGTGTCGACCGACACACGCTTTGTATCGATCGACGCCCGGTCGATTGGTGTCGACCGACACCCTCTTGGTGTCGATCGACACCCAAATCAACTTTTCAGCACATAAACACCAAAACACAACATAATCAACAACCATCAAGATCAAACTCCACAATAGGCACATAAACATCACGAAAATCATCATAACTCAACAGATCAACAATCCAATTTCATAAATCTTCTTATCTGCGAGCCTACAGTCATGCACTCACCTTAACAAAGGATTGAGAGAAGAAAGGAGGTGAAGAACAACAAGGATCAGCCACAGATCAACCACAAAGCTCCGGAAATCTCTCCAAAAGCTCTCAGCCCCCTTTTCCGCCTTGCCTTCTCAAAAAACATAAAAGAAAAGCGGACACTGCCTTTTTATTTCACGACCCAAGGGTTTCCCAAACCCAAACCCGCAAAACCGGTCAATTAAATAGACCCGGAATTCGCAATTTGGACTGGTGTCGCTCGACACCAGCCAAACATGGCATTCCAACATTTACGGATGTTACACATGAAGTCAAAATCCTATAACCAATTATTCATGTTTAAAGGGAAAGTTTTTCCCAACCCAGTGAAAATAGTTTCAACCTTGGGACCGATGCTTTGATGTTTGATAGAAAAAATAAATCTTGACCTCTAGCCACCATAACTATGGAAATTTCTAAAATTTCTTATCCATATCGGTCAAATTTTCTACGAAAAAAAATCTAAAAATCAGCAGTGACTTGGCTCTAAATCTCGCTGGATCTATGAACTTAACAACCAAAAATAAATATTATTGTTGAATTTTGCGGATACATATCACTTTTTGTTAATCATCACAAAAAGAAGAAAATATGATATATATATATATAATTTATGGGAATAAGGAGGTAATCAAATAGTTAAATAGTTTAATATTGTACATGTAACCCGAGTTCAAACTAAAAAGGCAAAAATAACATTGTCTTTTTTTACCTTCTTGTTTTGTGCGAATCTGGAACTCTAAAATTGAGCAAACTTTTTTTGTTTGCTCTGTTTTTGCTAGTTTTTCTTGTGTTTCTTACATTAATATGCTAGATCTTATCTCAAATTGATTACAAACGCCTAAAACCTTAATTTCACGTTTTCCCAAATCTCAATTTCATGTTTCTTCAAAACCAATTTGGAGTTTCTTAATTTTTTTATTTGAAGGTCTGTTTAGCGGGTGACTTAGGAGTTGGTTGGTTTGATTTACACAGAAAAAATCTCAGAGTTTGATTTATAAATTCAATTTAGTTTGTGGATTAATTTGCACAAAACCTTCGTTCTGTTAGTTTTCTTAATAGTCAACATTTGGGCCACGTCGACAATATGACGATATAGAGAAAGAACGTTTAGCAGGTGATTTTTGAGTTCATAGATTTGATTTACACATAAAAAAACCAAAATTAGATTTGTAAATTTAATTTAGTTTGCGGGTTGATCTGCACAAAACCCTTAAGAAAAACATAAATTAACGTTGAACTAGGAGAAAAACTTAGTCTAAGGCGTAACCACATCAACAAAAATATTTGAAAATATGCATTCTTAAGGTTTTTATAAAATATGATGCTGTAGGCAAGTGCTTCATTTTTTATGTAGTAGGCACGGGCCGCACGGTCATGGCAGGTGTTGTAGGTTGCTATCTGATTTATTGTTATTATATTCCTTGAATAAAAAGAACCACGAACTTCGGCGATTTTCCTGATTTCCCACGCTTATTGTATTGACTGCTTTACATCTTGTTTTTGTTTTTTCCTCGACACCCACAAAATCATACTTTAAATAGCTCTAGTTTTGTCGTATAGAGTTGGAGATATTTACAGTGAGACACACTTTCTCACTTATAGTTAACACTAAGAGGCACTTATTGAGTTGGGTGCACTTTCAAGAGATGAAATGACAAGGATATCCTTCTGTAACACACCCCTTTCCTCGGTAAATCACACGAAAGTTATTTTTACATTTTTTTTTTTACGGCCAAAACTCTGTAATCTTCTCTGGCACCGGCGAAAATCTCAGCCGAAGAAAACTTATTCTTTTGTTCAGATCCGCCGATTTATATTTCAGAAATTTCGGTTCCTTACACTCTTCTCAAACCAAATACACCTTCGTCCAATCCCTAACTGATTCACTAGTGATAAAAACCCCTAATTCCACTGCCATAGTTCACAACAATATCGAGAAATGGCTTCATTAATTCATTGTATCACAACCGGCGTTCGGATTTCTCTCGATTAAAGGCTTTGGGAAGTCTTTGGTTCAAGCACAGCTTTGTTTTCTGGCGGAGTTCTTTATCTGGCGGTTCTGATGAAAACTCCGCAACAGGTTTGCCATTCTCAAGGCTCTTGCATCAGAACAGCTTTCACTTTTGTGAGACATGATCGGTTTGAGATAATTGAACAGAGGATTCGGGACCTCTTTGAACAATCCCTGCTAGTGTGTTGTACATGACGGCGTTGGAGGTTACAAAGAGTAACGTAGGCTCTGTTGCTGTTAGCTTAAGTTTCACAGAGGCTAAAGCTTCGACTGTTGCTAATGCGGTTCGGGGTTTGAGGTTGCGACGGCTGCACAGCTTGTTTGGACTCCTGTTGATGTGGTGAGCCAGAGGCTGATGGTTCAAGGAAGCAGCGGTCTAGTGAATGCGTCGAGGTGTAATTATGCTGACGGGTTCGATGTGTTTAGGAAGATTGTTCGCGCTGATGGACCAAAGGGGTTATACAGAGGGTTTGGGATATCGATTCTGACAACTGGTGATTGATGATAACAACTGGAAAAAACCACAAAGAACAAATCGTTTGATGGAAATGTTTTTAATTTCCTCTTACTTATCTTGCTCTTGTCTAGATCTTATGCTTTGTTTTTTTTTTTGTTCCACCCATGTAAGCAATAAGTTAATTTCAGTTGTTTCTATAAATAAAGAAATGTTGATTCCTTGTCTGGATTCTGGATTTTGGTTCACCATAATCTTTGTGTAATTAGTTTACTGTTATTACAAAGTCTATAGAGAAAGAGAAATAAAAAGATTAAGATTTTTGGACACTGATATGTGGTGACATGCAGTGGACGTAGACAAAGGTTGCAGAACCATCTGGTCATGCCCATATGTAAAATTTGATGTTTATCTCACAAGAGTGTCCCATGGACATGTGTCCAGCTGATTGTGTCCACACTTCGATATCCATATGGATATAATATCCATATCCAACATAGTGTACAAGAAGATTTTTTTATATCCATATGTTTAGTAAGTTGTGATCATTAGAGCTCTTTCGTTGTCTTTATTGATGTGTACATATGGAAAACACAACTTGGATATAATTTAAGTCTTATCTCCTTATCCATGGTTTCTCAATTCTGTCCACACAAGATTGTTTATTTGGATGCCACTTTTCTATCTTGATTCACTAAATCTATTTCTCATGAAATGAAGTTTACATTTTGCCTTTCTATTGAAATGAGGTTCAAAAAACGAAGGTTCAAAACGATGGTTCCTCATAGTATATTGTCCATACGAATATGTCCATTTGAATATGTTCATATTACTATATCGGTTTAGGCAATATCAAGCTAGTTCGTTCATATGGGGTTGTCCATTTAAATGTATCCATTTAATTATCTTGATTTATATATTAACACTTTGTTGTGTCCATACGAGATTGCCCATTTTGGATGTGTCAAATTTCCTACCTATGTGTGTCCTTTGTTTCAAAACACAAAAGTATGTATTAAAAACATAACAAATACATTTCCATATGGAAAGAATCTAATGGATAAGTAAATGGAGAGTAAAGAACATATCCACAATATGATATCCATTTAAAACAAATAAGATGGAAACTACTTCTCGGATAGTACATAAAACTGTAAAAAGAAAAAAAAAAAAGGAAAATCAAAACATGTACATATGACAATTCAGATTCCAAATTTTTCAGTCAGATACATGTTTTCAATCCGATATGTTTAATCTCAGACAATGGAAACAAGCAGATACATATGTTTGGTCCTCACAATATTATGTCCATACAAACATGTCCATTTGGATGTATCCATTTTGTTATATTAGTTTACTAACACTTTTATGTATCCATAGTAGTGTGTCCATACCTGGTGGTCTATCTGGATGTTTCCGTTTTTCTATCTTGGTTCGGTTTTATTTTCTGTGAAATGTGGTGAATATTTTATGTGAAATGACAATGATGGCGTGGACAGTTCACCACCTGGTGCTCCATACTCCCACACGCAAAACAATTAACACCAACTTTCCGGATACTTCCAGAAACCTCCTCTGACTTCCTCTTCTGGCCACGTGCAGGCTCGCCACCTCTGCCAGAACTGAAAACACGACTCTTCTGTGACTGATGCCGCTGCTGACGGCTCCTCTGAACAAACGGAGTAGCCACAGGAGGATGCACCACCGGATCAACCCGCTCATGCTGTCCCGCCTCAACGGAAACTGCCAGCCTCACTAACTTTCTGCCCACGAAAACGCATAGCAAACCTCTGCATATGCCCCCTCATTTCTAGATAAGGCGAGCTCTCACCAACTGCAGCCTCCTGCTACCCCATAAAACCGGCAGCTACATGCTGCCCAACAAAACCGGTACCCTGCTGTGCCCCAGCCACTGGAGGTGTACCCGGAGCCTGCTGTATAACCGCCTATGGAAGATGTGCCAACAACTGCGTCAGTAGCCCCACAACCTAGTCACCAAGACCCTGAGCTGGAGCCGCGCCTCCACCAGGAGCCGCTCCCGCTCCTGCATCACCACCGACGTCCGCGCCACCACCGACGCCCAAACCGGCCTCATCCGCCAAAGAAACTGACTGGGTCACTGATGCAGTCGCCATACTAGGCGCTGCACTCTTACTCAAATCCACCGGTAATCCACGCTCACGACCCCGGCCTCTCTGGCCCGCAGCTTGACCCTCACGGCCAACTGCTCTGCTCCTACGGGCTATACTGCGACCACGACCATGACCTGCGTCCATCTCACTGCACTTCCACTAAGTACAGAAGATGAGCAAGTCAACGAAACACCACAAACATAAAAACCACCAACTCACTTACCGCAGAATACTGAAAGGCCGAGAGAATGATACTAAACTAATACTGACTAAACCACTATTAATCAATAAACAAATAGTCCAGTTCACCCAATACTAACAGTTCTAAAACCGTATACGCTCTGATACCAAAATGAAACAACAAGTCCGTTTTTTTT
>OVBJ01003459.1:0-12154 GCA_900406535.1 Noccaea bulbosa
TATATCGTCATTTACATTCTGTTTCTTGTTACCAATACACAACCAAATCATAACTTTCTTAGCTCCATTTCTAGTCTCGTAAGTTCATAGTGCAACGCTGGTCCTCTGGATCCGAATCTTTTATACACAATAACAACCTTTTATCATCTATTAATGAGTATACTTCATTTCAAAGTCTAATATTGGGTTAGACTTCATTTCGAGAGTCTAACATTTTTGGCACATACACAACAATTATTGAAAATAGGGAAACACAAACACTTACATACGTCCGTACGTGATATGTTTTTTTGGATATGAGTGTTTAGGCAGTACTTTCAACTGCTGTAAGAGATCCCTTGTTGCATATAGTAGAACACACCTTGGTGCACTGTTCAACCGCTCCAGTGAAAATTTCATTTGCGTCTACTTACGGAATCAAAACTCAGATAGATTAATTCTCTTATCATATATATTATTCTAACAAAAATGATAATATCTAGTAAGCTTTTGATGTTTGCATTACCAGAGTTCTGGAGAGTGGTCATGGCACCACACACTGAGAATCCACACCCTAACTTGCAGTATTCATTGACAGCATCACCTTGAGCTAAAAACAAAACACGTGCATCAAAAATGAAATCTCCATCGATCTTGTAACAACTAAAATAGTAAAGCACAATTAATGCCAATATAATAGCGAGGTCAATGTACCAGATTTTATGAGACTGACATAAGGATATCCCGGGGGGCAACTTCCAGACACTTGTTTGCATCTACACATTGTTACACATGCGGCGAATAAAAGTGGACATCCGTCCAAGCAATTCATGTCCTTTACGCTCGGGCAGCAGATCCTTCCTGCTACTTGAATTTGCGCCATGACGAGAGTCATTATACTGATTTTTGATGCCACCTGCCAAACAAAAGTTACAAAGTGAGCTCTCTCTTGTGCTGAAGAATAAAAAAAAACAGATTAGGAACTTCAGTTAACATTGTTATACACAAACACACTCAATCGAGAACTGAGGCTTCATTTAAGTTAAACGGAGAAGCCACGAACCATGAGCTCTTCATTTGTCTTATGAAGCTGGAAGACATCAGAGACTACAATTAAACAAAATGAAATCATGTAAACAAAGGTAAGAGCGAACAAAAGGCGAGAGAGTTTGCAGGCTAGCTAATGATATGAACACAGAGAAAGAAGAAGAATGAGGACTTACCACTACGAAAACAAGCGATAGATTTTGCAGTCTTCTGTTACTCCTCCTTTTTCTCGGTCTTCTCCCTAGCCTCCTCCACCATTTCCATAGGCTCCGGCTCCAGTTCAAGCTTCTTCACAATCGCAGGGTTTTTTTTTTCTGTGCCGAAAATGAATCAGCCTTCTCTATGTTCGTATCTTCTACTCCTCTCACTCCTTGAAACGCCTCAACTAACGAATTCGAAGTCGACCTGCCCGGAAACAAATCTAACATGTTATGTATGAGGTTCAGATCTGTACCCAGATCATTTATGGAGACAAAAACGATGGTTTACCGGTGAAAATGGTGACGACGATGGATTGGACGCCAGGGGGCTGTGAATGCGGCGAAACTGGAGAAGACAGAGATCGACGGCGGTGGAGAAGACAGAGATGGCAATGGAGAAGCATTGTAACATCCGTAATCGAGAATGTGTGATTTTCGCCTGGTGTCGATCGACACCAGCTCGCGAAATCAATTTCCGGTCCGATTTAAGTGTGGTTTCGCCGGTTTGGGAGGGGTGAAGCCCTAGTCTCGCGATAAAAGGTTGTGGCCGTCGGGTTTTGTCGTTTTTCGAGGTCTGAGACAAAGAGAAGGCCGTTTCAGTGTTCTTGGGCAATTTGGAGAGATTTCTGGAGCTTTTGGTGTTTCTTGATCTCTGTTCTATATTTTCTCCCTTCCCTCAATCCAAATCAAGGTGAGTGCGTGACTGTAGATCCGTAATTGATAGATGGGAAATTTTGGATTGTTTGTTTGTTGTTGTTCTTGAGTTTATGGGATGTGCTTCGTGATATTGTGTGAGTTTGATCGTTTTTGTGATGTTTGATTTGTGTTTTCTGTGTTTGTGGTGTGATTCGTTGCTTTTGGGATCGGCCTGTCGAACAGGTGTCGATCGACACCAAGTGGTCAGGTGTCGATCGACACCAAGAGGATGTCGGTCGATACAGGCCGGTTAACGGTCGGTTTAATTTAATTCAATTGGAATTGAAAATCAAATGGTTTAATCCGGTTTAATGAATTTAATTGGTTTAAATGGTTAATTGGTTGATTTAATTAATTATTTGCGGATTAATAATTAATTAATATTATTATTTAATATCGTGAATTATTTAATAATTATTTGGAGATATTTTAATTATAAAAAATATTTAATAATTGTGAAAATTATTTTAAAGACTTAATTTGGTCTAGAAATTGCTTAAATGGCCTGTAGACAGTATGATCGTCTCACTGGGTATTTATGAAATACTAACGCATCTCTTTTTGCCATGTGATGCAGGTAGAGGAAAAGGGTGATATGCGGAATCGAGCCCGAGGAAGAGGATGATAGGAATTTTCTGTTTTATTATTGAATTCTTTTAAGTTGTTAGAATTATTTTAATTATTTGCTTCCGATAAATGATATTGTTTTTTTTAATTTACTATTTATTTATTTAAAGACTTCCGCTATAACTGTTTTAAGTTAAAAACAAAAAAAATGTTGGTTGATTCATTTTGGTATCAGAGCCTAGACGGTTTTAGGATGTGCTAGGTTGATAGTTTTAGTATCATCCTCTTCGGGCTTCGGTAGATTCCGCGGTAAGTTTCGTGTTCGTGTTGTTGGTTTTGGTTTTAGTATCTCACCTTCTTTTCCGTTTTAGTGAGATGGACGGTGTTGCTAGAGGTCGCGAGAGCAGCTACCCGGTGTGGCAGAGGTGTTGTCCGTGGGGGCAGAGTTGGAGGCTGTAGAGGCCGGGGTTGTGATCGTGGAGAGCAGGTGGAGTTAGACTGGAGTGCAGCGCCGAGTGTGGCGACTGCATCGGGGATCCAGTCAGTTCCTTTGGCGGGTGAGGTCGGTGTAGGCATCGGTGGCGAGGCGGGAGTCGGGGCTGCCCAGGTGGTGGGTGCTGCCCCAGCTCCGGGTCTAGGTGACCAGTTCATGGGGATTCTGACGCAGATCTTAGCACGTCTTCCGCAGGCGGATCCAGAGCAGGCGCCAGGTGTTCCTCCAGTGGCCGGGACACAGCAGGGTGCCTATTTCATTGGTCAGCAGCAGGCTGCGGGGCATCAGCAGGCTGAGGGTTTTGTTGGGCAGCACGTGGCTGAAACTGTTGGGCATCCGCCTTATCTCGAGATGATGAGGGAGATGCAGAAGATTGGTACGCCTTACTTTGAGGACGGTGTTGGTCCAGAGCAGGCCGACGAGTGGAGGTCGAGAGTGGAGCTGAATTTCCAGTCGATTAGGTGTCCAGCGGAGTACCAGATGGAGATAGTTATCCATTATCTGAGTGGTGACGCACACTTGTGGTGGCGGACCCTTGCGGGGAGGAACGCTCTGTGGACTTGGCGTGACTTTGTAGCCGAGTTTGACGCCGAGTATTTTCCGCATAAGGCTCAGGATCGGTTTTTGTTGCGGTTCACGTCTTTAACCCAGGGTGACTGTACGGTGCGCGGGTACGCAGCGGAGTTTAGCAGGCTCGTTGTGCATGTCGGTGTTGGCGAAGGTGGTGAGCGTGAGGTACTTCAGAGGTTCCTTCAGGGGATTCATTCGAGTATCCGGCAGCAGTGTTGAGGTCGCGCGTACGCGTCGAGGGCAGATTTAGTGGAGTTGGCGGCTTCGATTGAGAAGGAACAGCATGAGCAGGTTGGTCCGGTGGCCATCTGCGATTGTTCCTGCTATCCAGCCTAGAGGCCAGCAGCAACAGCCGCAGCAGTGCCGAGGTTCGGGTTTCGGTTCTGGTTCTGGCAAGGGCGGCAAGTCTGCGCAGAGCCAGAAGAGGAGTCGAGAAGAGGCTTCGGGAGTTAGCCAATTTTTGTGTGGTTCGTGTTACGGGTGTGGGAGCATGGAGCACCATGTGTCTAGCTGTCCCAAAAAGGAGGTTCCTCGGGATACTATAGTGTGTTTCCAGTGTGGAGAGCCGGGACATCTTAGGCCGATGTGTCCCAAATTACAGGGCTTAACGGTGGCGGCGATTCAGCCATTAGCGGATCGACCAGTGAGCCAGATTGCGGCAGTGCAGACAGCGGGTCAGGTTGGTGCTGCACCGCGAGGACATTCTTCGGTGGAGTCGGGACAGACGAGTTCGGCCGGGCAGATCACAGGTAAACTTATTGACTCAGACTTCGTAATTCCTTCAGTTTATTTTGTGGTTGTTGTTTGTTTGCAATATTTTGCCTGTGATAGTGTTAGCAGGGTCTCATAGTTTTGAATCTGTAGGGACCTTGTTAGTAGGTGGCGTTGAGTCACACGTTTTGTTCGATTCTGGAGCATCTAACTGCTCCATTACTCTGGGGTGTGCTGAGAGTAGAGGTATCCGGAGCAGCGCGGGTGAGCGTTCGGGCGTGGTCAAGGTGGCTGGAGGTGGTTTTCTAGCTACTTCAGGCAGTGTTATAAGCGTCGATATTCAAATCGCGGGGCAGTCGATGCCGGCGGATTTGGTTATTAGGCCGGTGGAGTTGTACGGCGTCATTTTGGGGATGGACTGGTTATCGCAGTACTGGATTCACCTGGATTGCTTCAGAGGTAGAGTGGTTTTTGAGCGTGATGGCGGGAGGTTGGTGTTTCAGGGAATAAGACCGACATCCGGGAGTTTAGTGATCTTGGCGATTCAGGCAGAGCAGATGATTGAGCGAGGCTGTGAGGCCTAGCGACGATCACTATGATGGAGTCCAATGGTGAGGTGGTTGTTGGGGATATTCAGGTTGTCCGGGATTTCGAGTATGTTTTTCAGTCGTTGACAGGGTTACCACCTTCTCGGTCAGATCCTTTCACTATTGAGTTAGAGCCGGGGACAGCGCTGATATCCAAGACACCTTACAGGATGGCTCCAGCAGAGTTGGTAGAGCTGAAGAAGCAGCTAGAGGTAATTGAGCAAAGTGTTCATTAGACCGAGTGTTTCGCCATGGGGAGCACCTGTGTTTTTTGTGAAGAAGAAGGGTGGGAGTTTTCGGCTGTGTATTGATTATCGGGGACTTAACCTAGTAATTGTGAAGAACAGGTACCCTCTCCCGAGGATTGATGAGTTGTTGGATCAGTTGAGGGGTGCTACTTGGTTCTCCAAAGTAAACTTGGCATCAGGTTATCATCAGATCCCGATAGATGATGCGGATGTTCGCAAGACAGCTTTCAGGACGAGATATGGGCATTTTGAGTTTGTAGTCATGCCTTTTGGTTTGATTAATGAGGTTGATGAACGACGTGTTGAGGGAGTATTTGGATGTGTTCGCCATCATTTTCATCGATGGTTCACTTGAGGCTAGTTCTGGAGAAACTTCGAGAACAGAAGTTGTATGCTAAGTTGAGCAAGTGCAGTTTCTGGCAGCGATAGATGGGATTTCTCGGGCACATTATTTCTGCAGAGGGATTTCTGTAGATCCGGAGAAGATCGAGGCTATCAGGAGTTTTCTTGGTTTAGCAGGTTATTACAGGAGATTCGTCAAGGGCTTTGCGAGTATGTCTCAGCCGATGACGAAGTTGACTGGGAAGGATGTTTCGTTTGTTTGGTCGCCGGAGTGCGAGGAGAGCTTTGGGAAGCTCAAGGAGATATTGACTACTACACCTGTTTTGGCGTTATCCGAGTCGGGGAAGCCTTATAAAGTTTACACAGATGCTTCAGGTGTTGGTCTGGGTTGTGTGCTGATGCAGGAGGGCAGTGTGATTGCCTATGCTTCGACACAGTTGCAGGGCACTCAGCGCAGCCGCTCTACGCATGATTTTGAGTTGGGAGCAGTGGTCTTTGCACTCAAGATTTGGAGATCTTATCTTTTGGGAAAGTTAGTGAAGATCTTCACAGATCACAAGAGTTTGCAGCACATCTTCACTCAGTCGATGCTGAATGCGAGACAGTCACTCTGGGTTGAGTTCTTGGCAGATTTTGATATGGATATTGTCTATCATCCAGGCAAGGCTAACCTAGTGGCAGATGCTTTGAGTCGACGGAGGTGTGATTCGGCTTTAGAGCAGGATGTTGAGACTTTGGTGGGCGTGATTAGTACTTTGCATCTTTGTGCTATTTTACAGGAGTCTTTGGGCTTAGAGGCAGTTGATCAGGCAGATTTGTTGAGCAGGATCAGAATGAAACAGGAGAGTGATCAGAGTTTGATCGATGTATCACATGTGCAGAGTTCCGAGTATCAGGTTTCTGAGAACGGGACTATCTTCGTTCGTGGTCGGGTTTGTGTACCCAAGGTGGAGGATTTGAGACACCAGATTCTCAGAGAGGCTCATTCGAGCAAGTTCTCGATTCATCCAGAGGCGACCAAGATGTACCATGACCTCAAGAGGTACTATCATTGGGTCGGGATGAAGAGAGATGTGGCAGATTGGGTTGCGAAGTGCAACACTTGTTCCTTGGTGAAGGCTGAGCATCAGGTTCCGTGTGGTCTTTTGCAGAGTTTACCCATTCCAGAGTGGAAGTGGGACAGGATCACGATGGATTTCGTGGTCGGACTACCTATTTCTAGGACACATGATGCTATTTGGGTCATTGTTGATCGGTTGACCAAGTCAGCATATTTCTTCGCCATCAAGAAGACAGATGGAGCTGCTGTTTTGGCTAAGAAGTTTGTGCGTGAGATTGTGAGGCTGCATGGAGTGTCAGCTAGTATTGTGTCGGAGAGGCATCCGAGATTTGCCTCAGAGTTTTGGAGGGCATTTCAGAGAGAGATGGGCACGTAGGTGCACATGAGTACAGCATATCATCCACAGACAGATGGGCAGTCAGAGAGGACTATTCATACCATGGAGGATCTGTTGAGGATGTGTGTGCTAGATTGGGGTGGTCATTGGGCATATCACTTGAGCTTGGTTGATTTTGCTTACAACAGCAGCTTTCAGGCGAGTATCAGCATGGCTCCTTTTTAGGCTTTGTACGCGAGGCCATGCAGGACACCCTTATGATGGACCCAAGTGGGGGAGCGCAGCATCTATGGAGCTACTTATGTTCAGGAGACGACAGAGAAGGTTCGTTTTGTGCGACTGAACATAAAGGAAGCTCAGGATAGACAGAAGAGTTACGCAGATAGACGCAGATGAGAGCTTGAGTTTCAGGTGGAGATAGAGTGTATCTCAAGATGGCTATGTTGTGCAGTCCTAATAGATCCATAGCAGAGAACAAGCTGAGTCCGCGGTTTATGGATCCGTTTCCGGTTGTGGAGCGAGTTAGACCATTGGCGTACATGTTAGAGCTACCTCCGATTATGAGAGCCTTTCACAAGGTGGTCCATGTATCGATATTGAAGAAGTGTCTACACCCTTCTGAGGAGTTAGTGGCTAAGATTCCGGAGGATCTTCAGCCATATTTGACAGTTCCGGCAGTGCCTGTGAGGATCCTTGAGAGAAAAGACAAGGTTCTGCGGAGCAAGAGGATACCGTTGCTGAGAGTTTTGTAGTCTTGTGGCAGTGCTGAGGAGGAGACTTGGGAGCCAAAGGCAAAGATGAAGTTGAAGCTCCGGAAGTGGTTCGACAAGCAGGTCGAGGAGTTAGCTTATTTCGTCTTTGTGGCTTTGTTTTTGTTAGCTTTTGAGCTTTGGTGGTGTTGTATTTCGTTTTCATTGTAACGATTTACATTTTTTGAGATTTATGAGATGGATCTTTTCCTTATTTTTCTGTGTTATTAAAAGTTGTTCGGATGTTACACCATTGTTGACCATTTTTGGTTATGAGACAATTCAATCTTAAGGTTATAGGCGTTTATGAATTTTCTCTAAGGGTTGCGGTCCTGAATAACTCATTACATTTTGCATTGCTGGATTGATGTGTTCTTCGGCAGACTTACCTGAGTGTCGTAGCTTCAGTGTGAGTGGCTTATCCGAGTTTCGTGGCTTCGGTATAGGCGATGGCAGGCCCATCTGGGAGGCTGTGGCCCCAGTTTGGGTAGATGCTAACTTGTTTGGATGTTGTGGCTCCAATACAGGTAGTTTTTGGTTTGGACTTATTTGGGAGCCGTAGCCCCAATATAAGTGTTTGGATAATGAGTTAAGAACAAAATGTCTTGAAACGTGCGTAGAGTGTGTTTCCAGTGTGGAGAGCCGGGAGATCTCAGGCCGATGTGTCCCAAGTTGCAGGGTTTGACGGTTGCAGCGGTTCAGCCAGTAGCGGTTCGACCAGTGAGTCAGATTGCGGCAGCACAGGCAGTGGGTCAGATTGGTGCAGCACCGCGAGGATAGTCTTCGGTGGAGTCGGGCCAAACGAGTCAGGCCGAGCAGATCACAGGGACCTTGCTAGTGGGCGGTTTAGAGTCCCACGTTTTGTTTGATTATGGAGCATCTAATTGCTTCATTAATCCGGAGTGTGCCGAGAGTGGAGGTATCCGGAGCAGCGCGGGTGAGCGTTCGGGCATGGTTAAGGTGGCTAGTGGCGGTTTTCTGGCTACTTCTGCCCTGCTAGAGGCGTCAATATTCAGATTGCGGGGCAGACGATGCCAGCGAATTTGGTTATTAGTCTGGTGGAGTTGTACGACGTCATTTTGGGGATAGACTGGTTATCTCAGTACTGGGTTCATCTGGATTGCTACAGAGGCATAGTGGTCTTTGAGCGTGATGGCGGGAGGTTAGTGTTTCAGGGAGTGAGACCGGCTTCCGGGAGTTTATTGATCTCGGCGATTCAGGCAGAGCAGATGATTGAGCGGGGCTGTGAGGCCTATCTGGCGACGATCACTATGAAGGAGTCCTGTGGTGAGATGGTTGTTGGGGATATTCAGGTTGTACTGGATTTCGAGGATATTTTTCAGTCGTTGACGGGGTTACCACCTTCTCGGTCAGAACCTTTCACAATTGAGTTAGAGCCGGGGACAGCGCCGATATCCAAGACACCTTACAGGATGGCTCCAGCTGAGTTGGCAGAGCTGAAGAAGCAGCTAGAGGACCTTTTGAGAAAAGGGTTCATCAGACCGAGTGTTTCACCGTGGGGAGCACCAGTTCTATTTGTGAAGAAGAAGGATTGGAGTTTCCGGCTGTGTATTGATTACTGGGGACTCAACCGAGTCACTGTGAATAACAGGTACCCTCTCCTGGGGATTGATGAGTTGTTGGATCAGTTGAGGGGTGCTACTTGGTTCTCCAAGATTGTCTTGGCATCGGGATACCATCAGATTCTGACAGACGATGCAGATGTTCGGAAGATGGCTTTCTGGACAAGATATGGGCATTTCGAGTTTTTGGTCATACCTTTCGGTTTGACTAATGCTCCAGCTGCATTTATGAGGTTGATGAACTACGTGTTCAGGCAGTATTTGGATGTGTTCGTCATCATCTTCATCGATGATATCTTGGTTTATTCCAAGAGTCCTGAGGAGCATGAGGTTCACTTGAGGCTAGTTCTGGAGAAGCTTCGAGAGCAGAAGTTGTATGCTAAGTTGAGCAAGTGCAGTTTCTCGCAGCGAGAGATGGGATTTCTTGGGCATATTGTTTCTGCAGAGGGAGTTTCAGTAGATCTGGCGCTACCGAGATGAGGAGTTTTATTGGTTTAGCATGTTATTACAGGAGGTTCGTCAAGGGCTTTGTGAGTATGGCTCAGCCTATGACGAGGTTGACTGGGAAGGATGTCCTATTTGTTTAGTCGCCGGAATGCGAGGAGAGTTTGGGAAGCTCAAGGAGATGTTGACTACTACACCTGTTTTGGCATTACCCGAGCCGGGGAATCCTTATGTAGTTTACACAGATGCTTCAGGAGTTAGTCTGGGTTGTGTGCTGATGCAGGAGGGCAGAGTGATTCCCTATGCTTCGAGGCAGTTGCAGGGGAGTGAGCGCAACCGCCCTACGCATGATTGATAGGTCAAAGTTTTCCCTAAGATTTCTACTGCAAGTGTACAGCAAATCAATGTAGCAATTAGGGTATCAATCCAAACATCAAGTTGTTGCACAGTAAACTTCCAGATTCAAATATTGCTAAGTAAAAAAATATAAATGTAAATGCAAAAACAAGTAAATAAAAGTAACAAAGATCGATTTGAGAAGTTAAATTCAGAGAAACAAACGCTAGGCCTTGGGAATTTCGCAGGTCGAATCAGAGATTGTAAAATCGAATCTATTAGGATATACTTATGCACCGTTCTAGAACATGAATACTAATGTAAATTCGACCAACTTTCATTGCGAAGAATATCTATATTTAATCCTAGAATTTCAAATTCCTTTGCAAATTCTATAAACTAAACAAGCACTAAGTTCAAATTCAATTGTTCACAAAATCCTAAATCAAATTCCTTTGCAGATAGGTATTTTGCTCATCTAAGATTAATTCTGGAAACTAATAATGCTTTCACATCTATCAATTATCCTAAGTATGAAATATAGGTGATCAGATCTAGAAATCAATGATGAAGCACAATCTAGATGAAGAACTATATGATTATATATCCTAATAGAGATTCATTTCTAACAACTCATCTTTTTCCTTTGAAAAACCCAAAACCTAACTAGCAGATTACTCAGACATGGTTATTGAAAACAACATCATAAACTGAATAAATTGCATTAAAGAGAAAGAGTAAGAAATAACAGAGGTTCAGATTCTTCTCTCAGATGAACAGAGTAGCAGAATAATCTCCCCAAAGCTCTCAAGCAAAAAATCTCTCTTTGTCTCAAAGAAAATAAGATACAAGTTAATTAAGCCTAAACAATGGCTTATAAACCTAAAATTATCCTAAAACACGATTTGGGCTTCTTTGTAAATAATGGAAACTTATGGGCCAAAGTGCAGTGCAGTTCTCCTTTTCTTCATTAAACGCGCGTGGCTTCTTTGGCAAAGGGAGGTGTCGATCGACACCTGAAGTGGTGTCCATCGACACCTGAAGTGGTGTCGATCGACACCACAGTTCAACAGCGATGGTGACTTCTGTTTTTAGCATAAGTCTCCAAAATATATGTCCAAAATGTTCCATTATCTCCAATTCAGCTCCAAATGTACCTATGACCTGTAAAGACTAGAAAAGTACCCAAAAACACTAAAAAGACTCTATATACAAGGGTTATATCATGGCAAAAACCCATAAAAACCATGATATATCAACTCCCCCAGACTTAGCTTTTGCTTGCCCTCAAGCAAAACAATCACTAAACTGTGAAAGAGGTTTGAAAACACAGGAGTTCAGAGTGTCAATGCATTGTGAGTTTGTTCTACCTTCAAAATCTTAGCCACACCCATCACAACATTAATAGAATCAAACTTAACCTACACATGCATTCAAATTAATCATTCCTTTTGACATTCAATTAAAGAGTAACCATGGATCAAGTTCATGCAATCAAGTGGACTCATTTGGCTTAAGGGCAAGGTCAAGAGACAATAATGGTCCCCTTCATCAAGGTTTTAAACAATCAAAACAAGGGATCTCTCAAAAAGTGAATGAGCTTTGGCAAAATGCTAAGGGTAAAGACCAATTTATGCATACAAGGATAAACTTTCATCTACCCAAGTAATCTCAAAATTTCAATCATTGTAAACTCAACAAGTGATCTTAACCTACCCTCAAACACTTTTCTCTTCATAAACAACCCATGAAACATTCACTTTCTTTTCTCTTTAACTTAAGGAGAAGTTTCTTCTTTAATTTTCTCAAGTGGTTATGACTTAACTTAATAATCTGCTTTGGCTCTCTCTCTTTTTATTCTTTATTTTTTTTTTTTTTTTTTTCAAAGAGAGCTAAAGACTAAATCTGCATACATAAAGCCAATTAACCACTTCTAAACATTCATTCTCCTTTGTCCAGATTCTCTCCTTTCACCAAAAACCCAAATCCCAATCATAGCTTCAAGCCTATGCCTATTCTAGCTCATAAAATGTGAGCTAGTTCTACATGAAAATCTATCCTTGTCGGTTTAAACCCAACACTTTTTGCTAAGCTCATTCAGAAATAAGGCCTTTCATTCACTCACTAAGGATATTGGTTTGAAAGAAGGCTTATTTTAGGGTGGGATATAACTGTCTCAAAGATGGAGATCAGCTATTTGGACTA
>OVBJ01003460.1:0-12147 GCA_900406535.1 Noccaea bulbosa
GACGAAGCCAACCCAAGTCCAAAACGCCCTGCTGGTCCTAATGGACCTCCATCACAAAAATGCGTCACCTTCCAGGTAATGCACTGCCAACTCAACCTGGAACTCCACTGGACAACGAATAAACTCGAAGTTCCGCTCTAACCTCTGACGCCACTCGTCAGCCTGCTCTGGAGTGACACCGCCCTCAAACGTCGGTGGCCAATCCTCTGCATCTCCCTCATAGACTCTCGATAAGAAGGAAGATCCACCACTGCAGCACCATGCTGCCCAGCAAAACCCGCAGTTGCCTGCTGCTCAACCTGCTCAACAAATCCGGCACCTGCCTGTGCCCCGGCCGCTGGAGGTGCAACCGGAGCCTGCTGTGGAACTGCCTCTTGCAAACGTGCCAAAAGCTGCGTCAGAAGACCCACAATCAAGTCACCCTGAGCCGGAGCCGCGCCCCCAAAACCGGGAACAGCTCCTGCTCCTGCGTCAACAACAACTGGCACCCAACGAAACAGACTGTGCCACTGACGCAGTATGCACACTCGGTGCTGCACTCTCTGCTGAAACCTCAGCCTCTGGCAATCCACGTTTAGCACCCCGACCTCCGCGATCCGCTGCTCCACCACGAACAGCTGCAGCGCGACCAGCCGCACCTCGGCCAGCCGCCCCACGACCCGCACCAGCTGCACCTCGGCCAGCTGCACCGACCACAGCTACACCGCGACCAGCTACTGCAACACCACAGCCTCTACCGCGACCACGACCTGCGTCCATCTCTGCACTTCGACCCAGCACAGAACAATGAACAAGGTCAGCACACAAAACAACACCACAAGAACACAAAAGATCCAAACTCACTTACCGCGGAAACCGTGAGACCGAGAGGATGAGTCTAGACTACTAACTGACTAACACACTTAATCAATTAAACAAATAGTCCAGATCACCCAATACTAACAGTCCTAAAACCGTATACGCTCTGATACCATAATGAAACAACCAGTCTTTTTTTTTTTTTTTAAACAATGCGGAAGTTCTCGAAAGAAATCAATAAATTAAATCAAATAAATTTCAGTTCAACAAATAACCAAATAAACCAATAAATAAAATAACTCTAGCAACCTAAACACCNTCATGATTAAGCATAGGATAAATGTTAACACCAAATTCCTAAACTCCTCCTCAGCCTCTTCACTCGGTCTCTTTCCGCGGAAGAACATTTCTGTCACCTGCAACATATTGGAATGGAGTTGCGTAAGTATTATCACAAATACTTAGTAAGTGGATCATCCTGTCTACAGGCCATGTACGTCAACACTAGGAAATACATCAAGCAACAATATTTTCAACATCAAACAGCAAACTCGCACAGAACAGCTCGTGTCGATCGACACACCCCCNAACAAAACTTCAAAAACGACACAGTTTCATCACGAACACGAATCTGGGGTTTTCAAGGCCCCTAAACGAATCAAATCAACCAAAACTCTAAGAACACGAAGAAAAACTAAGAGCTTCAACCTAACACCCAGAGAAATCACGAAAACTTCAGTGAAACGGACCTACAGTCACGCACTCACCTTAGATTAAACGGAAGAAGGGAAAGAAGATGGAACAAGGCTCAGATCGATTCTCCAAACTCCAAAATCGCCCAGAAATCACCCTCTTTCTCTCTGAAAAGCTCTGATCTCGAAAACTGAGCCAAACCACGCGGCTACAGTGTTTTACGCAGAACCTAGGGCTTCTTCGCCCAAACCGAACCGAAATCAGATCACTTAAATCGAACCGGTCGAATTTTGCATAACCGGTGTCGATCGACACACTCCCTTGGTGTCGGTCGACACCACTCGACCAAACAAGCTCCGATTCGAATCGATCGACTTAAACCGGAAATCACTCGATAACCGGTGTCGATCGACACACCAAATGGTGTCGATCGACACTAGTCATTTAAGAGCTTTTTACACATTTTCTTCGAAGTGAAATGAACCTTAGACCGACTGCACAACAATCAAACAAGAACATGTACAATCAATCCTTGATTCACACCCCAAGGAGCGTATGTAACCTACTCCCAAATTCCTAATGTCGCCCGATACCCTTTCTACAACAACTTTCTGGTTCACGGATGTTACATGGACCTTGTGTTTGAACAGCCTGCCTACGAATATATATGTATCCTCGTATGCTAAGTCCAAATCGTGAATTGTTAAGGAGCTCTTATCACCTATGTCGTCGAACATAGGCTCCACATCTTTGAAACCATATATTTCGGTTAGTCAAATTCATTTCCTCAGATTTGCCGGACCAAGCTCTGCGCCGGATGCAGGAGCAGAAGGCGGATCAATGAAATTGTCGCCGTAATAGTTATCCTCGCGTTTCATGAAGACACTATGCGGGTACTCCTTTGGTTTGTGAGGCGTTTCCAGGACAAAATCCCCGTCCCCATGTCCTTTGTTTTTCTCTTCCCTCTTTTTGCGCAGTGGTGGATGCTCACAAAAATCTTCATCATCATTACAAGTCTATTTCTCTCTAAAACGCAAATTTGGCGGAGCAGCAGCTGCTATCCTGGTTATCCGTTTCCCTAAATTACGCACTCGAGGTTGCTCTACGAAGTCATCATCGCCGTCACTGCCTACTAATCCTCTATTCTTCACAGCCGCTTCCCCTTCCCCGTCGTTTCTCACATACTCCGTCCACCAGTCCCAGTCATACTTGCCATCCTCGTAATCGTAGTCACCCTCCTCAACATCTGGCACGTCATCTGACCCCGTTCCATCCTCGTACTCTTTGTTCCATCCACTCTCATCTGCTCCTATCCCCATCCTTTTTACTTCCGATCCTTTTGCTACCAATGTTTTTGCTTCCATTGCATCAACTGCCCTTAGAAATTCATCATCTTCGCCTTCTCCAAAAATCCAATCTGATGTAGTTTGCTCTACATCATCTTCTAACCCATTACTAAGTTCTTGAATTATAATCCATCTCTGACGCTCGGCTTCGGTCTCATAATCGCAAGCTCCTCTCCCACCTTCTCTCTCAACGTCACAAACAAGTTGCGGGACTTGTCGACCTTGTGAAGAGACAAAAAGCTTCTGTAATCACGATTGCTCAGCATCACCGTTGGTTCAGAAGTGTTTCCATGCTTTTCAGCGAGAACATAGTAAGTTAGTTCCACCGAAACCACTTTGCGGTCGACATCGTACGCATCGCTGACTTTCGTCATCAGTTCATCAATTCCTTCTATTTTCCGGCAATTAACAGACCTACCCATCCTAGATATGTCCAATTTGAAGTCCAGAACCCCATTTGGCTGCCGTACCCACGTTCCCGCGACGAGGATAATATTATCATCTGCTACAACTGCGCATTAAAAACGCCACTTAAGTATGCACAAATTAAACGACATATGTAGAGGTTTACAGGTAAACAACAACATCAGTTACCTGCTTCTTCTTCGCCGACAGCATTAAATTTCCTAGTATCTGATTTCGGAAATATCGCAAGAAGACAGCATTCACTTTCCCAAAATCTCGTCCACCTTTAATTCTCCTAATCTAGATACTTCTGTTTTTAGGATTTGATTTGGGGTAAAATTGACGCCAATCTCTGTTTATCGTCTAATCTCGTCCACTCATTAACCAAAATTACCTCGTAATTTGGTAACTTCCTCATCTTTTACGGGTTTACATTTTTCCGGAATTATCTAAACCAAACTCTTCTTTTTTGGCCCAAACAGAGCTATAAAGCCCACCTCTATATGGACACCATAGCGCTAAAGTCCACCTCCTTTGCCAAATAAACCGGTCACCTAGTCACCAATAATCATTCACCTGTACACGCACTCTCTCACCCGATACCGACGTGCACAAAACGACAAGCCTTTTTTTCTGTCACAAATGACGCTTTCTCTCTCCTTTCCAAGGTTAATTCTGTATTAAATTTTCTTTCTCTTCAATTTACCTGATTTCCGAATTTAAAACTCCCATATATCTGATTTCCAAATTAGAATCTTGAAATATGCCCAGTTTTGCCAATTTTTCGGATAAAGATTGAGTATGGAAAGAGCCGGAGAATAAGAGATTTCGAGAATACGAAAGAGTTATCCTCTCACTTGGTCATGGTTCAACTTTGAGTCATGGTTCAACTTGGTCCAACCGATGGGACCGGGTTTTCTAAATTTTTAATAATAAATATATTTAAATAGTGAATATATAAAAATATAAGTTTGTAAAAGTTTTAAAAATAAAATGTAAATATAAAATAGTAAAATTATATGAATATGAAACATTTTGGTTCCATGAATAAAAAATAATTATGATAAAAATATTTAAATATCAAAGTTAAAATCTAAAAGTATGTTTTTAGAGTAATCATTCACCATTTTAAAATTATTATTGTATTTTATATCTTATCATATTAAATTAACAATATAATTTTTGTAGAGTTTTAAGATAAAAATCCAAAAATTATTACATAAATATAAAAACCGGGTTTTCTAATTGATCTAAACCGGTTGGGTTTCGGCTTTTTGCCGGGTTTTAGTGGAGTTTTTTTGGTGAACTACAATTTTGGATTTTTTTGAAACCCAACTCGGCTTAGCCACCGGTTCACGGTTGAACCGGTTCGACTGGCTGGGTCGGATCGGTTCGACTGGCCGGGTCGGATCGGTTTTTTAATCACTGTAATATATATATGTAAAACGTTAATTATTATAAAGAAAAAAATTGTTTATCATATACTGGAAATTTACAAAAACAAAAATAGACCAAGAAAATGTACACGTACAAAAACAAAAATAGACCAAAAAATGTACACATACGATTTTTATTCCAAAAATGGACTAAAATATAATTTGTTTAATATTACCTAACGAGTCTCATGATGAGATCCAAGGCCGTCAATCCGAGGCCGGCACCGGCCGTGAGCCCACTGGCAAGGAATGTAGTGGCTATAGTGGCGGGTACCAGAATCGGACTGAATACTATGAAAATCGGTGTGGATACGATTAATACCACGGCTGAACCGGCGAATGTTAGACCGGCAAAGGCTAAGAAGACTAAGGAGGTCACGAAAACAAGAAAAATTCGAATAGTGTCCAACAATGGGATGAGAAGACTGAACATTTTGAGAAAAATGATAAACTTCGATGACTGAGAATGAGATTCCTTTTAAAGGAGTTCTTCGCTCTCATGCATATGTTGAGATCGGATAGTTTTGTTATATATAGTCGTGGGAAGATATGGATTTTATGGACTTTGTGTGGTCTACGATACATGCAAAACGATGGGTGTAAATAGAGAGATCTTTGTTTCATTACGTCACGTCACATTCCCTTTCCTTTTATTTGTGCGTGTGTGTGTGTTGTCATGTTTTTTAGCCTTGTTTTATTTCTTGAAAAAAATCAAACATTGATTGTCGTGTTAGAATTAATGTTTACATTTGGAACACCCCTAAACCAAGTGATATGAAGATATCAAAAGTGACGATTCTTTGTGAAGTACGATAAGGCCAGTTTGCTTGATTAGGCTCGATAAAGTCTTGCATTCCGCTCTTTCTAATCTCGTAAAAACGAGCTTTTAAGTTTCGTTTCACGATTCTGATGAGGTTTGTTAAGTGGAGATATGAGCTAATATAAATCAGAATATTGTTGAATACGAGAAGGCTGGTCCTATTCGATTTTATCAAGTATGTCTCTCATAAAATTTTGACGTTATACAAACATTGGAAGAATATGTGGTTTCGCGATTCCTCCCTCCACTTGGCTGCATAAAAGACAATCATGCACACTGGTATTAACCCTAAATGCCACCCAACGGCAACACACTAATTAGTGCTTAGAAATGTGACTAGAACACCATACAGCCAAGAATTAGTGCACATTTTTTTCCGCTGGATGGAGAGAGAGCAAGGTTTGAGATGAGGACAATGTCGCTTGAGTTTCACCAAATAACGCTGATTTGACAGGCGGATGCTTTTTTTGTTCTTCCTAACATATAAATTTGCAATTCGTTGTAATACATGCATGCGACTAGCATTAGCAGAGAAGATGCATATAAGAGTATTATCAACGTTAAAAACGCCACATATACTGTATTATATTCCAGGTATTTTTCCCTATAATTAAATTACATAAGGATTCTCGACGATAGAAAGTTAAATCCGATCCTTTCAAGAAGAATGAAATAAAATTAAGTGTTACCACATCTAACTTCTGTTTTTATATAAAGATTGTAACATAACAGCCTTTCTTTCTGTTATATAAATATGATCATAATAAGCAGATTCAACATTACATATATAAACATAAATCGTTTTGAAAAGCCTTTTTTTAATAGTTTCCCGGTCATAAAATTTATCTTGAATTAATACAAGACAATATATGCTAAATAATGGAATAGCTCGACCAACGTCTTTTACTCCATGAATCTACCTCCACGACCTCCACCCCGGTGTTTACCTCCAACCCTCGGTGAACTTCCACCCAGGGGTGAACTTCCGCCGTGGGATGAACTTCCGCCCATGGGTGAACCTCCATGGCGACACCTGGAGGCGAGTAGAGACGTCTCCACATCCTCTTCGGGAAGAGACGGATCTAGACTTCAGCTGTGCCAAGTGGGTATTTATTTTATTTTTTTCTTTTGTTTTGGGCTTCAGATCACCCACTAAAACCTGTCCAACGTGATTTTGATACAGCCACACTGAATTTCAAAAGCGCAAAAACCCGAGACAAAATAGTTTTTGTTTCAGCAAATTTCTTATTTCCAAAACATGTATTATTTCAACCCTCGCTCTGTAAAATTGCTTAATTTTGTAGCCAACGGCCAAACAAGCCCAAGCCGATTTGTTAACTGACAAAATTTCGACCCAAAAATATCAATAACAAAGTTACAATATAGAGAGTCTTCCCAATAAAGCCTCATTTTATTCTTCTTATCAACAGCCTCAAGCAAACTAGACTACAAATTGTTAAATCCCTTCAAGACGAATGCAATTAAGTGTTAATGCGGTAACGTTCTGTGTCCCTCTTTTTCTATTATCAATACTAGGAATTGAACCCGCGCAATTTCGCGCCGTAACTCATTTTGTATTAATATAGGTTCTAAAATTTATTTGCAATATATAAAAAATTTATAAATGCATTTTATTGCCAATTATTTTGCTATTATAAAAAAAATACAATAAATAGCAGTTGTACGGTTATAAAAAAGCGAGATCTCTTTTCGACGGTTACGTGGCGACGAAAAAAGTAGATGTTGTTATTATTTTATGTATTTTTTATTGTATTTTTACATTCAACTCAATATTAATATAAGCAGATGTTACAAAAAAAAAAAAAATAGCAGTTGTACGAAAGTCATATTCCCTTTATCCCAAAATGTAAGTAGTTTTGAAATAAATATATATTTCAAAATATAGATAGTTTGATCTTATCAATGCAACTTTTAATATATCGTATATTGTATGATCAGTTATATCATACAATTTTTTCAGGATTGATGACATTATGTTTATTTTAATACTTTATTGAAGAAAATATTTTTCTTAGTTTTTCACTTTTATCTAAAACTGCTTACGTATTGGTACATATGAATTATATAATAATACCATACAATTAAACTTAGATGCTTGGAGAAGATAGAATCACTAATAATTTAAAGAGTATGTTTGGGGCCTCTCAAGACCTCCACATCAGCTTCCTGAGGAGCTTCCTCACGTTGCCACGTCAGCACGCCTGAAATAGAAATCCACCTCTCTCTTTGAAACTTTTGGCCCATCCAATTCTTCTAATTTCTTTTGGCCCATCCAATTCTTCTAATTTCTTTTGGCCCATAACTCTCACATCTACAGCCGCCAGCGAACTCTTCATCTTCAACCTCATTCTTCTTCATTGACATACAAATCGATTAGTGTTACACCGGAACCGCTTCTTCTTCATTGCCCACTCACTCTGTCGAAATCAATTTGATCCTAATGGAACCTCCAATCCGATCCCGCAACTTCTCATATTACCCTATAAAACCCACCAACTTGCAAACCACCGAGAACTCCAATCAGTTTCAAAACACACATGTTAATGGTAGGTTTGTACCAACCCTTTGATGGGCCCAATACAGATCAAGTCCAGACCCAAATCCAAGTTCAGGCCCATAATGAAGAAAGGAAGAGGGAAAAAGCAGACAAGAATCCCAGGATTTAGGGAAGAAAACCCTAAGTCATCGGTACTATAAATGAACGTTGTAACCATAGGATAGAGAGACAGGATATAGAAGAGCTGAGCTCTATCTACTTAATCTTCTACTTAATCTTTTGGACTGTCCGAGCAAACCGTTCTTAACTCAGGTCGGTTCCCAATTCGGAATTAGGATAAGCAATATTCCCGATCTCCATTTCTTACTTCGTCTCCTTCCGACCCTATCTTTCCTAGCTCGGCTTGTAACTCCGACCTTGATCCTACCTCTTAATACGAAATATCCGACCTCGTCTTCACTAATCTCTGCTATTAATAAAAGTCACCAATCTAACCACTTACAACACAACAAAAAATAAAAATTATCATGGCATCCTAAGCCCTCTCCATTGCTGCAGACTCACCGACTTTCCAGATTCTCCACAAAATTGACGGCCAATTCTGCAACGCCGCAGTGTTGGTGCGAGCTAATTCATTTCTGGGAACCCGGAATTTCAAGAAAGTCATCACTGTCGAGCTTCTTCTCCTTGACACAGAGGTAATATAATCGTCACACAGAGGTAATATAATCGTCTCAAATCTCCCAATGTTTTTACCCCGCTAATAACTTCAACCAACATTCTAATCAAGTTATTAGAGGTAATATAACGGACGTTGCGTCAAGGCTCCCTACGCTGAGAAGGGTGAGAAGCGTAAGGATGAGTATGAGAAGAACATGAAAGCCTACAACCAGAAGCTGGTAAATCATCTTTTTCATTATAAAAACATAACTCATCCTTCAATCAGCAAAGCATGTTCTTGGGAATGATAGTGGCTGACCAACAATGATGTGTGCTTATTTTCAGGAGTAAGGTCCAAAGGAGGATGAAGAATCTGGGTCTGAAGTTAACGATGAGTTTGATGAAGGGAGGAGTGATGAGGTTTGTGCTTATTTCTTCAAGTTAATTTACTTCATTACTTGTTCATAGATTTGTATCTATCTTAACCTTTGGGTTTTACAATAATGTAGGAGGAAGATGACTAAGAAGTTGGTAGCATGATATAGAAGACTGCAAGGATCTCACGGATGTTTTATCTCTTCTTTTCTCTTAAAAAGTTACCGAGTCTGGTTAAACTGGGTCTTTTTCTTTTCAACGTTTCGTTTTTAGTAAACTACCACCATCTCTCACTGATTCTACGGGTAATAAAAAAAGGTGATTGTTGAATGTTTAGATGGTTAATGAGAGATTTGCAGCTCAATATAACGATTTTAGTTTTTTGTTCATGTTATTTATTATCTTAATGCTCTCTTTAATCTCTGCTTGAAGTTATAGCTAAATCTTGATGTGTTTGCGTATTAGAGTTTGTCTCTAATGAGTTCTCAATACATTGATGTTTCATATGCTACGCACATTGTTTACCTCTCCTGATCGTATTGGGTTTGACCATTTAACATGCTATTAATCAAGGTGTTCCAAAAGTGTAACCCATATCGTTACTTTTTTGTTTGGTTGAACTGACTTTAGTTACAAAAGGATTATTTTAAGGCCTTCTACTCAGTGACCAACGCCATGATGATATGGTTCTCTTTCACCTTTTTCTAAAACAAAAAAGATGATACAGGATTAGATTTATATAAGAAATATGCTGAATTTTGATCATTGTTGACAGAAGTGAAAATTGAGAGTGGGATCCGCGTAATAGCAGCAAAATAGTGGGGAAGCTCTGATGAGGACATCAAGTCATCCTCAGCCAAGGAGCACGGAATCCTGAGCCTGGCTCTATGCGATGAAGGCAGTACCGTCAACCTACCACCAGTGCCTGAAGTTCCCGGGCCCGAATGGCAACGTCACGATCCGAGGTAACCAAAGACTAGCACGAACTTGCTTCATCACCGAACATAAGCTCCGCAGGTCAGAGAGCTCGTACATGATCAACCTATGTGGTGCGACCACGAGCATTGACCCCGTCCTTTCCGAAGAAGATCATCTTGAAGAAGTTGAGCAGGTGAACATCGACTCCTCCGATCCGGAGCGATGTATAGGAATCGGGACCCGCATCGAAGCAGAAGTCAGAGAGCGGCTCATAACTTTCCTCACAGCGAACGCTTCGACCTTCGCCTGGAGAACCGAGGACATGAAAGGGATTGATCCGTCTATCACCAGCCACGAGCTGAACGTTGACTCAACCCATAAGCCCGTGAAGCAGAAGAGACGAAAGCTCGGCCCCGAACGAGCTAAGGCTGTGAACGACGAAGTGGAGCGCCTATCCAAAGCAGGCTTAATCACCGAAGTAAAGTACCCCGAATGGCTAGCTAACCCAGTAGTCGTGAAGAAGAAGAATGGAAAGTGGCGTGTATGCGTAGATTTCACCGACATCAACAAGGCATGCCCCAAGGACAGCTTCCCTCTGCCGCACATCGACCGCTTGGTCGAAGCAACGGCGGGCAACGAGCTCCTATCCTTCATGGATGCCTTCTCCGGATATAACCAAATCATGATGCACCCAGACGACCGAGAGAAAACTTCTTTCATCACCGAGCGAGGGACCTACTGTTACAAGGTAATGCCGTTCGGACTGAAGAATGCCGGAGTAACTTACCAGCGTCTAGTCAAACGCATGTTCGCCGACCAGCTCGGTAAGACAATGGAAGTTTACATCGACGACATGCTCGCCAAGTCCGAAGTCGCCGCAGACCACATTAACCATCTTACTACCTGCTTCAAAAGTCTGAACGAGTACGGAATGAAGTTGAACCCGACGAAGTGCACCTTCGCAGTAACCTCCGGAGATTTTTTAGGTTACGTCGTCACCAAGAGGGGAATAGAAGCGAACCCGAAGAAGATCGCCGCGATCCGCAACCTGCCTTCGCCCAGGAACTCCAAGGAAGTCCAATAACTCACTGGGCTAATCGCAGCTCTCACCAGGTTCATATCCCGATCTACCGACAAGTGTCTCCCCTTCTATCAGCTACTCAAAGCGAACAAGAAGTTCGAGTGGGATACGAGGTGCGAAGACGCCTTCAAGCAGCTTAAGTAGTACCTTTCAACCCCGCCTGTATTGGCCAAACCCGAGGAAGGAGAAATCCTCTACCTGTACATCGCCGTATCAACTTCGGCTGTAAGTGGAGAGTTAGTTCGGGAAGATCGCGGAGAGCAAAAACCGATCTTCTACATTAGCAAAACTTTGGACGACGCCGAGACGCGATATCCGACCATGGAGAAGCTCGCGTTGGCAGTCGTTACGTGCGCCCAAAAACTACGACCCTACTTTCAGTCACACTCAATCGCTGTGCTGTCCGACCATCCACTCAGATCAATACTTCACAGTCCGAGCCAGTCAGGGCGATTAGCGAAGTGGGCCATCGAACTCAGCGAGTACGATATCGAGTACAAGAACCGGACGTGCGCCAAGTCACAAGTCCTAGCTGACTTCATAATCGAGCTCCCGCCAGATCAGTTCGCAGCAAGCTCCAGCGGTTCGAAAAGTTGGTCGCTGTTCGTCGATGGATCCTGATCTCGGCACAGATCAGGAGTAGGAGTACGGCTCATCAGTCCGACGAAAGAAATCCTGGAGCAGTCCTTCCGGCTCGCTTTTTCGGCCTCGAACAACGAAGCAGAATACGAAGCAATCATCGCCGGACTACGGCTAGCAAAGGGGATCGGCGCCAGTCACATCTATGCGTACGTCGATTCGTAGCTCGTCGCCAGTCAATTCAACGGAGAATATGAAGCAAAAAACGATCGCATGGACGCCTACCTAAAGGTTGTTCAGGATATCGCGAAGGAATTCGACACGTTCGAACTAACGAAGATTCCCCGAAGCGACAACTCCTCGGCGGACGCGCTGGCAGCTCTAGCATCGACATCCGATCCGGATCTGAAAAGAATGATACTAGTCGAGAGCATCGACCAACCGAGCATCAACCGTCCAGACCAGATATTGATGATATCCGAAGCCACGATCGATGTCGACGAAGCGCTAGAATCAAT
>OVBJ01003461.1:0-12145 GCA_900406535.1 Noccaea bulbosa
ATTTTTCAAATTTAAAAACATAAGAAAGGTATTTTTCCAAATTTTCTCTTAGTTTAGCTTACGGTTTATTTTATCAAATGTATATAGTTCTTGTAACATGCTTTTCAGCTGAATTAATGAAGATTATCTGAATCTTAAAACCGTTTTCTCTCTCAAACGGAGAACACTAATAGTTAGTATTAGTTCAATAAGAATCGTACCGATGAGTGTTCAAATTTGCTAGTGAAACGATTTTAAATCAAGAAGGGAACTAAAGCAAACATTTCATTTCATTTCATCTACTAGGCTATATATTTACGATGATGCCATTTATGTAGATAAAGTAATAGACGTAAGAAAGGTGTGGGACCTGAAAGCTTTGCGGCTGAGACCGGATGCGACCTCCCATTTCTTGAACCTCTCGGCGGCGTCGGGTCTAGTGGCTTCAACGTGCCAGCACGCGAGCTTGGACACGTACTGAAATGTCTTCACAAGCTTGTCTATTCCGTCTCTCTTGGCTAAGAACACCACCAGCTTGTCCACCGTGTCCAAAGACATTGTTCACGGCGGCGGAAGGAGAGAGAGAAAAAAAGAAGTAGAAGATGAAATTATATATGGAGATGATGAAGATGTAAGCCACAAGTGACGTTTGTGCTCGAGATAATCGGCTTTTGTCTTTTGTTTGTTTTGATATTGAGTTTTAAGATGATTGCTTTGTGGTGGTAACTACTTGCTGTTGGTGTCTCATGTTCGGTACTAAAGCTTGGGATAAAAAAAACAAAACAAAATTTGTCTTAAATATGTGTGGAAGAAAATTTCACAAATATTCACTGAGATTTTTATTTTCTTTACAAATATCTCTCATCTTTCAATATTTATTTTAGGTTTGAAGATAATTCTCTCTTTTACAAATTGATTGAGCGTTGGAGAATGTGTATGCACTAGATAGACAAGTTGGGATTGTTCGTACAAATGGGCTTGATTTTGGGCTGGATCTTATGACTTAAACTCCGAACTGAAAAGAAAAGCCAGAATTCTTGGACTTCGAAAAGCTTTTTAAGTGTATGAATAGAAATGTTTATGCATAAGAACAAATAACGTATGGTACCAAGGTTGGCTCACAGGCTCAGTATTTTTCAAATATCTACAACACGCACGACTACGTCTAGAATCACAGGATAGAACCTATGATTTTATAAAGAATTATGTGATTTGCAGTCACACAAAAAAGAGTTAAAACCATACTGTTGAAATTTTGCATACGATTCAAAGAAATGGTATTATGGAGAACAAATCGATCAAGGTGGGATAAAATCGGCTATAAATTGGACGAAAGTAGATGAAGGGATAAACGAAGTGCTACATTGACGACGCCACAAGAAGAAAATGCAATAATTCGACAGTCGCTTAATGAATTATGCAGGATGAAATTTTAATTAGTGAATACAAAGACAAACATAAATATGTGCATTTTGAATCTGTTTAATTCAACGATATACGGCGGTGAAATGCATCACGTCATACGTGTCCCGTGTTCAAACCTCTTGGATGCCAAGACTTGGAATTTTTAAAACAAACAAAAAGAAAAGTGATACAGAGGAAACTCGAAACCAATCTGTCTTCATTAAATAACAAGAGGCTATTTGTATTGTTTATGGATGTGTCACTTAAAAGGACACATCAAAGTTTTATTTAAAGACTAAAAGGACACATCAACTTATACAAATAATTGAAGATGGATAAAAATCAATAATTTCTAATGGTTTCTTCGTTTTCTCGATAATCAATTGTGTTCATATGAATACTCCTTATCCTTTTATCTCCAGTTGTCTGTTTTTGGAAATGGAGAGACTCTTCCAACACTTAGCAGTTCACATCTTGGCCCATATAATAAAACAAAAAACATTTAACTTCATGATTTTTTGAATAATATTCTTCTTGTATGTTCTATATCCTACCATGTCGACTAATAACAATACTTACCCATAAAATAAACTTTTATTACTACCCTTGAAGTTTTCTTATTGTAACCAGACTAATAGAAGACATGCATGTAAATAAGATCGATCGTAACTTGGTTATGGTAATTCAATCCTCGTCATATTAGTCAAAAATATGTTGCTAAGTTTGTATTTTGGTACTGCAAGTTTACTAATTTAGGTGCCGCTTGTGAAATACTAAATGTAAAGTAATGTTTTGTCAAATCATATATGATATATCAGCCCTAGAAATATAAAAGAAAAGTGCTGAACTTTCTATATATATACAGTCATTTGTCTTGGTCACAATCCACGTAGAAGTTAGTGATGTGCATCGTTTATTCTAGTATTTTGTTTCTTCTGATCATCTTTAAAATGGAAGAAATATTTTATGTGGTCATGAAATTTCATAGGGTTACAAACGTATAATGAAGTCACAGCCATATGTGTATAACTTGGATTTATTAGCAAGATCCTGAATAACAAAGAATGAGACGCAAAATAAGTATTGGTTTTCCTTTTCCTAGAGAATAAAATTTATGTTATCTAAAACAACAACAAAAAACCAAAAAAAAAAAAAAAAAAACAGCTTATTGACGATGACTAGTTTCTTTTGAAAGAAAATAACGGAGGTTCGTATTTGCATATGTTCTTACAAGCTAGTTATCGAGACTATTTTGTAAAAAGATTAACTGTTTAATTATTAGCCTTCTCGTTGTTTTTTTTTTTTTTTTTTTTTTTTTTTTTTTTTTAAACCTTTTAGTTTTTCAAANTTTCACAACGAACACTTGCTATTATTCAATAAATTTATGTATAACATTTTAGTAAGCTGCATTTAAATGGAATTGGAAACAGAGTAATTAGAATTCCTCATATATTCTAGTAAGTTTCTTTCTATATCGCTAATTAATTGTCCTGGCCAGTAGCCATTGTTATTAGTAGATACGTACGTATGAGATGACCTAACTAAGATTTGTTATTAGTTTAAGCGGAAGCTCGTGTCGAGTGTATGACACTAAGCCAATTTTAATAATCGAATAAACACCAACCATCGTTTCGAACCCAAGCTATCATTTTTTTAACAGCCATCAAAGGATAAACAACACCCACAATTTTTACCACACGCCACGAGATTCCGTACAAACACACGTGGCAACTATGTGGGACCCGACATGTTGAGAGGATATCCACTGCCCGTTAAGTATAATTCCTTTGGGTATATGCGAATATGCCATTTCCTCCATAACGCGCGCTTTATTTGACTATTCGAAATGACGCATATGTCCTTTTATTTATTCGAGATTTCTTAGGTACTGTGACTGGGCCCCTCTGTAGTTTAACGAAAATGACCTTTTTGCATCGGAGTTTGAGAGTCGTCAGAGTTGGAGAACGGCGTGGCCAGGTGGGCAGCCATGATCTTGTAAGTGTTAGATGCCGTTTTGCAGCTCTTATTTACGTCATCGTATGATCACACATCCCACCATATCCATATATATCCTACCTAAACTACTTATAAAAATTAATGACGTCAAAGTGTTAAAATTTAAAATTTTGTTGCAAAATTCTTCTTTCTGTAGACTTGTGCCGTAAGCTGGCTCCTTGTTTGTATGATTCAATTTGATTAAATAGTTATATTCTAAGATTTCAGGGATTCATTCATATGTTTGATGTTTAAGTGACAACTGCTACGATGCCACATTTGATCACTAAGAAAACTTATAAAAATTTAACGAAAATTGTTAAACCTCGATTTGAATAACAATTCAAAAGTTATAAGGCCACCATTTCTACATTTTAGCATCAATAGTAAAATACTACTATTAAATTGTTGAGGTAAATGAAATATATTTGTCAACGTAGGTAGTGCCTCTAAAGTCAATGTAGATACACAGTATGATTTTAGAAGATAAAATACTTTAGTGTGATTGTATGTCAATGTCTTAAATCGTCGTTATCACCGGTAATTAATACCTTAGGACCGAGGAGATAAGTATAAATCTTTTCCACTGTCTATTTTGGTTGCCATTTTAATTCCCACTCGAAGTGTTAACTTTTGCTTCAGAAAAATTATTAACATCATCATGCCCTTTTTCAAAAAAAACAAAAAAAAAAAAAAAAATTTATTAACATTATCACATGGTCCTTTTTAAAACTTTTTGTAAGCGGAAGCCAAACTAATTTACCTTTATAATGTAAAAATCAAATCCTGAAATATGTGCATCTAAGAAATTTGGAGAGTTTATATTTCCATAGCACCTCAGATATAACGAGTTATCGTCGTGTGATTCTTTAAATTTATCAAGAATATGATTTTTTTTTTTTAGAAAGAATTTGATATTAGAAACAAATTGTTTTAATAAGAAACAATAAAATAGACCAAAAATGAGATTTTGTTAATCCTTAAGTTTTGTGGTACTTTTACGATTTGTAAACTTTTTTCTAAAACAAAAGTAAAAATAGTATTTTGAAAACTCTCCTTCGAAAATCATATATATATATATATATATATATTAAAACCTTCACCTTGTATTGTAGATGATGATGTTAATTTTAATTTTTTTTGTTTGTTGGATAAATTGATTTTTTTGTTAGGATACCTACTAATGTGTTTTATGTAAAATCTTTTTTTTTTTTTTTTTGGCAAAGTTTTATTTAATAACTAATACTTGTTTTATGTAAACTCTATTTCACCTAGGTGCTTTAAAAATAGGTGCTGTTGACATAAAAAAAAAATTGATTTTAATTATTTGCAAAGACCTTTGAATGATCGGCAATATTCAGTGCTAGAAGCCTAGAACTCTCTAACCAGTAAACAATTCAACACCCCTTTTTATATCTTAAGACCGTTTCTTTTTCCTGTTTGAATTGTCCAAATCTTATACGTGTACATAACAACATTTCATATGAATATGTCTGTATATGGGTGTTGTTACTTGTTTCAGAAAAGAAACGGTTTTTTTTTTCTCTTTTTTTTTTGTAAAACTTCAGAAAAGAAACGTTGGTTTATGGTTATAAGTTTATAACAATTTTGAGTATAGTAATATAATTTGCGTACGCCATAAACCAAGGAGGAAAACACGGTCATACTCTATGCTCTGCCTTGTACAAGCTCATTTAGTTTGAACAATGACAAGTTTCCAATATAATATAAAAAAAATCATTGATTTGATTTATGCCTAGTATTAGCTCACGTAGCCTTCTTCTTTTTTTTTTTTTTTTTTTTTTTAAGGTGGGAAAACAAAGGGAANAAAAACTGAAACAAAAATTCGCCGTGGCGATGCATGAACCAAAGGCTTATCAACTTCGAAAAAAAAAAAAAAAAAAATTCGAATGATTTGTCGAAACGAAAAAACATTTAATACCAAGTGACTCTTAATTAGCCTAGTGATTTATTTGCAAAAGAATCTCTAGTTCAAATTCTCTTGAAATGAGAGTTACTTTCAAAGAGAAATAAATGAAAAGCTGAAAATAATCTCTAGACAGATGTTATATACATATTTAAAAAAAACATAAAAAATCATGTGTTTATACTTTTAATTTATAATTGTTTCAAGTATCTATGGAATGATCTTGCCAAAATAATTTGAACTATATTTTACTTGCGTAGTGACATGTTTCACACATGTATTTCTATTTTTAATTTCTAGTTTACAAATAGTAATACAAATAGAGATATTTTATGGATTTAAGCCGGTTTATCAACTTAGGTGCTGACCATTATTTTAATTTTTTTAAGGGAGTTTTTTCTAAACCACTAGTATTAAGTATTAACTATTAAGGAGTGTGTTGGCTTTTATGCTCCCAAATCAAATTTATAATATCATCTAAGATAGTAATAACTAATAATTTAATTTACAGAAAAAAACAATATATATATATATAGTACGATCGAGACCACGCGCGCATCATCTTTACTTTTAGACAATTAAAAAAGCCTATAAATAGTACATACGTACCACATTATTTGCGTTAAAATCGCCCAATGAACGTTTTCTCGTATAAAAAAACTTTTCTGACGTCATGATAAGTGGCCGGCAAAATTGTTACCTCTTTTTATCATCCTATAAAATTGTACTATGAAATACTACTATACCTTTATCAAAAAAGAAATACTATATACTTGATTTGTTGCCCAACAAATATATATACTTGAGCCTGAAATATTAGCAGCACCTAAAGATTAATACAAAACTAAACTTTCGTTAACAACACAGTTTATATATTATTTTAATACTGAAAATAAATAGAAAATGAGCCAGTTGTACTACATATAAAAATTGATTTGAAATTTATTAAAAATAACCACCCAATTTAATTAAGTGGATTATGAAGGATTTGTTAATGTTGATTTAGATCAGAGATCAATTCTTCTGAAATTACTAGATTTATTTAATTTGACTATATGGATATGAGTCATTATGTTTCAACTATTTGAGTACACGATTTATCCTAAGTTATAATAATAATAAACACCCAATTTTGAAATTTTCAATTTAGTTAAGAGGCTATGTTTGTTTGTTTTTTTCTCTTAAAAAAATTAGATACCCTACGATTAACATAGTCTCCTTCATAACTAATTAGTATGTATAAAAATACATAGTAACTTAGGACCATACATAAATCTAGAAAAATGTACAAATATGTAACAAAGAAATCTAGGAAACTTTATTTTTCAAATAAAATAAATCTGGCAAATTTATTTATTTTTTTATAAGAAAGCATATGATAAAGGATTGAAAAAATAATTTTAATAATTACGAAGGAAAATAACCTTCGTTCATTGGTCGTGGTTTTGGCAAGTCGAGACAACTAGGAAGGCCAAAACCGTAAATCTAGATCCGAGGCATATGATTCGTAGTCAGAAGGGTGGGATCGTAAATTCAGCAAACGTCAGAAATAAAAATAAATTGTTTAATTGGAAAGCGTGTTGCTTGTTATAAACCCGTCGCCGTTGCTTGTTGCTACAAAGCGTGTCCAAGTCTCTTTGCTTCTTCAAGCAAAATCTTCAAAATCTCCAAATTTCTTATCATAATATTCAGTGTATAGTGTATAGAGAGAGAAAGCTCGAGAAGTCTTATAGAGAGATAGACAAAGCTTGTCGGAGAGAAATTTTGGAGGAAGTGTTTTATTGCTTCTGAGCTTGACGAACGGATAAAGGTAATTCAGATTATTTTTGTATCTTACTGTTTTTTTAAGTGAAGTTTGAACTTTGAATGCTTCTGGAATCGAGTCAAATCTCGGTTTGAAGTTTTCTTCTTCTTTCTCGGGGATCTTGTTTTCCGTCCGATGGAATATTCCACGGATTGTTACAGATTACGAAGGAACTCGTCAAACAAATCGTGATACGTGTGCGTCTTCGTCGTTAGATCTCTTTCTTCGTCGTCACCAATCTCGTTTTTGTTTTTATTTTTATTTTTCTTTAGCATTTTCTAGATTCGCATCTCAATTGATAGTGTTCTGTTTATTAAAATTCGTTTTAAATAAACATATAGTTTGGATCTATCAAAGATGGGTTTTGTTATATTTTTCATAACTAACAAAAGAAATTACAATAATTATCCACATACACTTGCAACCGCAAGTGTCACGAGATTTACACTTTCTTTTTGTTTGAAGAATATTCCTTTAAATATACCAATTCTCAGAGGTCATATAATTCATAATAGGCAACAAATTTGATGAATTAGAGCTAATCAGCTAACTAATAATTAAATTAATCAAAAATAAAGAGAAATCACTTCAAATAGTCCTCTCAGAGTTTAATAGAGACACTAACAATAGAACCAATGATCTGTCACTAGTTACGACACGTTTCTACAGAATCCAAATGTGTAACCTTTTGTGTCAAGCTAAGAGTTTATGTAAGGTTTTTCCAGGAAAAAAAAAAAAAAAAAAAAGTATTATCCCATATGAAAATTGGAATCTTCTCCTTGAGATTTTCCTTCAGATACTAATTTCTCCACATATGTATATCTTCTTCTCTAGGTAAAGAGAGAGACTTCAAAAAAAAAGCAGAGTCATCAATGGGTTCTATAATGCAATCAGAGCCAGAGATGGAGAAAAAACCAGTAGGGATTCGATTCTTGGAACGAACCAAAGGATCAAAGCTCTCTTACAATGCGTACCAAGTCATAGTCTTGATCGTGACGTTTCTCGCTTACGCTAGCTATCACGCGGCAAGAAAAACGACAAGCATTGTGAAAAGCGCGCTTGATCCGCAATCTCCAGATACAGGGCTTAACTCTAACTCTCTCCTCTTGAGATTCACTTCGTTTCGATCCGGAGAAGATAACGGTGGTGGCTGGGCCCCGTTTAACGGACCAAACGGAACGGTTTTGCTCGGCGAGATCGACGTTGCGTTTCTTGCCGTTTACGCTTTCGGGATGTACTTCGCCGGACATTTGGGAGATAGGATGAATCTGAGGATTTTCTTGACCTTCGGTATGATCGGAACCGGAGTGTTTACTTCTCTGTTCGGTGTCGGTTACTGGGCGAATGTTCACAGCTTCTACTACTTCTTGATCATGCAAATGCTCGCCGGGTTGTTTCAATCCTCCGGCTGGCCGTCGGTGGTCGCTGTCGTCGGAAACTGGTTTAGCAAGAAGAAGAGAGGACTGATCATGGGGATATGGAACGCGCATACTTCTGTTGGGAACATCGCTGGCTCGTTGATCGCTGCTGCGATGTTGAGATATGGTTGGGGTTGGTCTTTTGTGGTTCCCGGTGTTGTTATTGCGGTTGTTGGTTTGGTTAATTTCGCTTTCTTGCCTGTGAATCCGGAGACGGTTGGTGCGGTGAGAGACGAGGATGTTGACTCCAGCGATAAAATCGGCGACTCTGTGATTGTTCCGTTGCTACTGAGCTCGTCGGATTCCGAAACCGAGGACAAGAAACGAGCAGTTGGATTCATTGAAGCTTGGAAGATTCCCGGAGTTGCGCCTTTCGCTCTCTGTTTGTTCTTTGCTAAATTGGTTGCTTACACTTTCCTCTATTGGCTCCCTTTTTACGTTAGCCACACAGGTAATTTTTCGTTTTTTTTTAATCCATTCATTGCCAATTAGTTTTAAGTTCATGTAACTGATTACAAATTTTGTATTATAATTTGCAGCGATTGAAGGAGAGTATTTATCAGACGAAACAGCGGGGAATCTTTCGACAATGTTTGATGTAGGAGGTGTGGTCGGAGGGATCATGGCCGGTTACATTTCAGATAAGATTGGAGCAAGGGCTATAACAGCTGCGAGTTTCATGTACTGTTCAATCCCAGCTTTGTTTTTCTACCGGAGCTACGGACACGTGTCGTTATTAGCCAATGCTTCTCTCATGTTCGTAACCGGGATGTTGGTTAACGGACCTTACGCTTTGATCACAACGGCTGTTTCGGCCGATCTCGGGACGCACAGCTCGTTGAAAGGAAACTCGAGGGCTCTTGCGACTGTGACGGCTATAATCGATGGAACGGGATCGGTTGGAGCAGCGGTTGGGCCGTTGCTAACGGGTTATATATCGTCGAGGAGTAGCTGGACGGCGGTTTTCACTATGCTGATGGGAGCTGCGTTTGTGGCGGGGCTTTTGTTGACGAGGCTTGTGATGGCTGAAGTAGCGGCTAAGATAGCTGAGTCTAGACCATCGGAAGCGTGTAGATCTCCGGTGGACCACCACGGTCAAGTGCTAGAAGTGTGACCAACTTTAATCGCCATTTTTTTAGTTGCGTTTAAAGTTGTGTATTTTTTAAATGAGGGCAGATTCGGACCGGAGTTTTAGGTGGAGATTTGGTCTATGGAAATTTGTAAGCATGTAAGCTATATTGTGATGTACATAAATTAATATAAATATATCGATCTTGATTTGATCAATTTCTTAAAGAAAGAAATCCATCACCATCTGTAGTTTAGATAACATTAAGAAGATTAGCTTGGTTTTGCAAAAATGACATAAATTTGAAAGATTCTCCAAAGTTTGCAAGCATATTCAAATGATAGTAGTTCAATGGTTAACATTTTGTTAATGGACGTTTAAAAACCCTTGATGTTAATTATAGAGATTATTCGAAAGTTCAATGCCAGATCTGTTTATGTCTGTGTAATATGTTTAGAGGTTTCCATGCGAATATGTTTTACCAAATATTCAATTAGCTAAAAAAAATAAAAAAAAAATCTGCCGTGTCATTTGCCAAAGGATTCTTATAATACATACATGTCAACACCTAAAACTTCTGAACAAACAAGTGGAATTCATGTAGGCATTTTTTATATGAATTAAAACATAAATATACATTTCTGTGTGGCAGATGTATCACCTACTTTAATTATAGTCATGGTATATTGAAATCAGTGTCAGCCTTAGCCCCTAGGTTATAATATAATCCCTATACTGCTATACTGCTATACATAAGCATAAATGACATTAACTACTATCGTTTAAAATATAAGACAGATTAAGGACCAATACTCTCTCAGTTCCACAAGATGTTTAAGCTTTTTTTTTTCTATATTATTTGATGTTTTAGTTTTTTAAAGTTATTTTAAAACTAATTAATAATAAAATATTATAAATTAAAAGCTAAAAATATTTAAATACTTAAATACTATTAAGTATGTAGTGTTAGATTGAAAAGTAATTGGTTTAAAAAAAACAATGCATTAAAAGTTTAACATTAAATATTTTTTAATTTATGTAAAAAACCTATAACATCAAGTATTGTGGAACGGTGAGAGTATTTGATCGAGGTTTTTGACCATTCCATTTGATTAGTGATCTGTTTAATAATAGCATAAAATATTATAGACATATCTAGTGTCTTCTAATACATATGGACCACATTCTTGACTTTCACAATCACAAACAATTAAATGCTCATACACAGAGTAATTGTTAGGTTAGTACTTACATTCAATCAAATTATATATTGCATGACGTACGAACGAACTCTCTTGGTTGAGAAAATTTAAAATTAAAGTAAAAAGAAAAAGAAAAAGAAAAAGAGATAAAACTTATAATTAATTTTAGAAATCACTTCTATTGTTTAGATACAACTTATAATTAATTTTAAATCACTTATTCTGTAAATCACTCCATGTATTCTCGTTAATTACTTGTTCTTTTTTGGAATATATGAATAAATCTGACTCATTAGTCACCATGTGGAGGCTAGTGACTACATCTTACGAAAACTTGAATCATCAAATAAAGTAAAAATTTACACGTCCGAACGAGTGCGAGTGAATAAATATTTTTTGTCCCAACTCCAACGGACCACAAATATTTTTTTTTTGTTAAAGAGACCACGAATAATTTATGCATACATTATAGGAGAACCACCTCGTGAAACATGATATCGGGTTTCTTTATCCACGTACAGCTGCACGAGAGAAGTCAAAAATAACTACCTTAATTCAAATTTAGTGGACCAGACTAGAAACTAATCAGACCCCCCCATCACTAGGCAGGCGTCAACTAATTCATTACTGATAAGTTTCAAACCAATGGGATGTACGTTACGTATCAAGAAAATCTGAATATAAATTGCTTTTTAAACTTGATATGGACCGGTATGACTTAGAATCAGTGATCAGAATTATTGAGGAGAGGTGCTATGGTGGGGAGGGAAGGGATAGATGGGCCTCCTTGAGAGTTTATGGAGGAGAGAATATATGGGCCTCCTTGAGAGTGATCTTCCAAAATTTCTGAATGCTTCAAGAGGAGGCCAAATCTAATCTCCTTAACATTTAGCCCACCGGCAAACGAATCAGGTTGCTGCTACAGAATTGAGAAACAAACATTTTCTCTCTCCTCTTTTGAATCTCAAAATATGGACATGTCATTCACTATGGAACAAAGTTTTTTTGTTGATTTCATTTGGTATATTCTTATACTTCCACCATCACATGTTTGTACGTTACATGCGTATTTAGTGTCATTAGTATTGTTAAACGTCTTCACTATCATTTTTTATCGCACTGTTTATACATACAATGTCCTTTCCTCGTGCATTTTTAATTTATATTTTCGGGTTTCACCTTTTTATTATTATAAAATTATCACAATACATTGCTATACAACCTTTTTCTTTTCCTTTTTGTATTTTTTGCATATTTTCATCTTTTTTGCTTTCTCATTTTTGAACTTCTAATAATACAAGTATGTCCTCCCGTGCATCCGCACGGGTTAATTTCTCTTTCAGATTT
>OVBJ01003462.1:0-12142 GCA_900406535.1 Noccaea bulbosa
GTACAAGTCTTTGGGACCTTTTGGTGGATTTATTGAAGCAGCGGCACTGCTTGAGAAGATAAGACCTCTTCCTTCAAAGGTGTAACTGAACCGACTTGCCTAACTGCGTTGCGGTGCTTCTCTTCGCTTTAACTGTGCAATTAATTCTTTTCTATTCTTTTTGCTGGCAAATCTGTTATGAAATGCCAAAATATTATTGGGGATTTTGTATTGGAGAAGGACATGTCCAGTAATTTTATGTAATTTGTCATAGGGAGTGACGCCATTCTCATTATTTGCCATACTTAATGGGTATGAGCTGTAGACAAGAAGGATTGTGGTATAATCGCTTGGTATATGTAAGGAAGGGCTTCTTGTGTTGTTTTGATGCTCTGACGTCTTTAAATGTAGGGGAGGTAGTGGTTGCAGTGCATGAGATTATCATCACCATACTCCAGCTTAACTGGTACAGATATGTTCTTGCAAGTTGCAACAGCATAGGTATCTACAGAACAGGTACGTTAGTAGTGACCATTCTCTTTTCTGATCCTTTGCGGTGGAAATATTATCACAACTAGCTTATCTAAGTACTAGATGCACTGAGACCAAATCTTCTCTGTTCACATGCAACTTGTGCAGTTAGATAGAAGAGTACAGCTTGCACTTTGCAGTGCCTTTAGCTTCTATGATTGATATTTTGGCTAGGGGACTACTGTTTCCAAGATAGGTTTTTCTGAAATCAAGTGAAAAGTAAAAAGTTTTGTTATGGTATAACATTCTGGTGACGTTTGATATATGAACCACTGGAACTCAAGAATATGACCAACACACACAAGAATGCGTCTTAATGATGTTATGTCCTTAATGAGTACGAAACGTTCACAATAATTGAAATTCATGATTTGCCATTGTCTTGAAAGATTTAGGCCCACAAATTATAAGCTTTTTTTGGACGGATTTACTGGTAATCCTCAACCACCCCTGTCAAATACCAACTCTTTGTTTGGTTCTTGCTCTGTTTTTTCCAGAAATTTTAAATGGGTTGGTCCTATCCTTAAATGTTTTTGTATTTTTGTAATGCCTTGGAATCAACTTGCAAGTGATCATGCTCTACTAAAGCAGAGAACTTTAACAATTAAAATACCAATTTGTTTTGTTGATTGGCAATGATTATAGATGAAGAGGTTGGTGAGTTCGTCTTCTTCTCTGTTTGGTTAAAACAGTACAACACTCTTAGATTTCTCAAAATGTTAATTATTCCCTCTTGTCTCATTATTTTGTTACCATTCGTGTCACCATATGATACCACTACCTGTCTTATGCATCTGGGACTAGGTTTCAATATTATTAATCAGTGTATACAATTTAGGGAAATATGTGGTAATCTCATGTATCATATTCTATATCAAATCTCTAATAACTTTTTCTTTATGGTGACACAAGAAAGCTAAAAAGCTAATATTGTGAGTTGTGAGGAGAACAGCTCTGGCGAAGAAGACAGGCGTGAACCTTTTCTTCTTGGAGTGACGACCCAAAGTTATTTTGATTTTGCCACAAGACTACAAAACTGCAATAACGTCACACTCAAGTCTCAGGCCTTAGGTATGCCTTTGCTTCATTGGTTGCTTCTTCTCGTTTTTTTTTTTCGAGTACAGCTAATTTAGTTTTCTTACATAAATTTTCGAAATCGCCTCTCTGTTAACAGCTGTATCCAAGAATTGAATTTAAAAATGAATTTTTATTTTTTGGTTTTCTAAAAGGAAAACAAGAAGAATCCACAAACTCTTTCATTAAGAGCTGACGAATCATATCCAAAACGTCGACACGGTTTCGTTTCGTTTTTCAAAATTTCAAATACTTTCTACTCTTCTTATAATTTCAAAATTGTAAAAAAAAAAAAAAAAATCAACTTCCAAATGTTAATACGTTTCTTTTGCCAAACTTATCCTCTAGGTGTTACTTTTCGTATTTAAAAGAAAATGAAAAAGTATCGGCTTGTACCGGAGGAGGTTGGTGAATTTTATACGTCCCTTGGAAGTAGTAGGCCTTGTGTCGTCTAGCGTTTTCTCTCTACCTAATTTGGTCTCAATAAAAGTATAAAACATAGCCACTAGCATTTATATTCACGTTTTTAAATTGGTATATCTATCCACTATTAATCAGTAATCTACTAATCTCTTTTGTGATGATTGATTAGCTTATAATATGTTTAGAGTAGTATATAAATTAAACATCTATATACACACACAAAAAAAGGTGGTTGAAAATCAGTGAAGAGATATTTAACAAGATATACTTCTTTGGGATTAACAATGCATCCCGTTTGGTCATATACCTTTCACAAAATTAACAAAACATTTGATATCGTAACATATACTTACATGTATGGAATCATTAAGTTTGGCTGCGTAATAGATTACATGTTTAAGTAATGCGTTATATGATTGGTTATTTAGTTTAGTTTTCTTTTTGTATGAACTTTTTTTTTTAATTGAATTGAAATCGAAAAAGTCTTTTTTACATCGAGTGCAACTTTAAAGCCGACAGTTTAGAGAAATGTTATGAGATTTTTATTGAGTAAAATCTATGGTGATAGGGAGAAAAATCTATGGTCTGGTATAGGGAGAAAAATCATTCAAATATGAGAAAAAAAAATTATTATTTTAATATAATAAAAAACGAAACTACATAATATATTAACTAATTAACAAAAAAGATATTTTATAATGAAGTGGTTAAAAATGCCATAGACGAAAGATATTTTGAAATCAGAAAATCGTCAGGTGACAATACCGAAGGAGAATTTAAGTTTGTGTGTGGAGGAGAGCAAGGTACACGTACGTTTCTCTCTACTCTTTAACCCTGTCCATGGCAATATCCCACCTGGCTTCTCTACGTGGCCTTGACGCTATTTTCCCTATATTTTTTTAACAAATTTTCCACGAAATAATTATGGTTTCAACTTTCAAGGCATTGGTCTTGTTTGGACTTTGGAGATGTCAAAATTATGGATACTGGAGGGTGTGGGTTGGACATGTCGTAGCCAATTAAATGATTGACATTGGATTTTGATTGGAACCTAAATACTACTAGTAAGAGAAAACGAACGTACATATGATGTATGGTTGCATGCAAACTTCCCCCATCTCATCAATGAACAATGGAGTTGACTTCCAATTTCCCCATACGACAGCGTTTTTGCGTGTCAAAATTTAATGCTTTATTCAGGGACTCTGCTTTGCATGCTACACTTTTAATCGCTCATCAAGTCTTTTCTCTTTTCAACTATAAATGAAATGATGGCTAAGCACAATGTATTTTGTTGTTCGTCTTCAGTAATCACCGTGTAATTAAGATATTAAGTAGCCTTTTAATTATTTAATTAATAATCATTTCTTTGTTCTGTCCTATAAACACTCGACCTCCTCCTCTTCTTCAAATTTAAAACCAGTTTCCTTGGAGCCACTGTTTCATTTCATCCGCCATGAAAACTTGTTCCATCTTCTTCCTCTACTTGGCGATTCTCCAATACTGTTTCTACTTCTCTGTTTCATCATCACCTCTTCTTCTCTCTCTCTCCCACTCTCTCTCAACCTCCAAACACTCTTCCTCACCTCTCCACCTCCTCAAATCATCCTCCTCCCGCTCCTCCGCTCGTTTCCGCCGCCACCATAAACGCCAAAAACAACTTCCTCTTCCTCTATCCTCCGGAAGCGATTACCTCCTCTCCCTATCCGTCGGCTCCTCCGCCTCCGTTTCCCTCTACTTAGACACCGGAAGCGACCTTGTATGGTTCCCTTGCCGTCCTCTCACCTGCATCCTCTGCGAATCCAAACCTCCTCCTCTCCTTTCCTCTCTCTCCTCCTCCGCCTCCACCGTCCCCTGCTCCTCACCTTCTTGCTCCGCCGCTCACTCCTCCCTTCGCTCCTCCGACCTCTGCGCCATCTCCAACTGTCCTCTTGACTTAATCGAAACCGGCGAATGTAACACTTCCTCCTACCCTTGCCCACCTTTCTACTACGCTTACGGTGACGGCTCTCTCGTCGCACGCCTCTTCTCCGACTCGCTCTCTCTCCCTCCCGCCTCCGTCGCTAATTTCACCTTCGGCTGCGCACACACCACCCTCGCCGAACCTATCGGCGTCGCCGGATTCGGCCGCGGACGCCTCTCTATTCCAGCTCAGCTCGCCGCTTACTCTCCTCACCTCGGAAACAGTTTCTCTTATTGCCTCGTCTCTCACTCGTTCAAGTCGGACCGAGTCATCCGTCCGAGTCCACTCATCCTCGGCCGTTTCGTCGACGAGAAAGAGAAACGCATCGGAGACGATGACGAGAAGATCGAATTCGTGTACACAGAGTTGCTTGACAACCCGAAGCATCCTTACTTCTACTCTGTTTCCCTCCAAGGAATCTCCATCGGGAAACGGAATATTCCTGCTCCGACGATGCTCAGACGAGTGGATAGAAACGGCGGCGGAGGAATTGTCGTCGACTCGGGGACTACCATCACGATGCTTCCAACGAAATTCTACAATTCGGTGGTGGAGGAATTCGACAGTCGGGTCGGGCGGGTACACGATCGGGCCGATCGGGTCGAATCGGGTACGGGCATGAGCCCTTGCTACTATTTCAATCAGACGGTTAGAGTTCCAGCTCTCGTTTTGCATTTTGCCGGGAACGGATCCAGTGTTGCGCTCCCCAGGAGAAATTACTTTTACGAGTTTACGGACGGTGGAGATGGAAAAGGAGAGAAGAGGAAAGTCGGATGCTTGATGCTGATGAACGGTGGAGATGAATCGGAGCTTCGAGGTGGGACCGGAGCGATCTTGGGGAATTACCAGCAACAAGGGTTCGAGGTTGTGTACGATTTGTTGAACCGAAGGGTCGGATTTGCCAAGAGGAAGTGCGCATCTTATTGGGATACGTTGAACCAGGGCTAACGTGCGCGTTAAGCTAATATTAACCGGATGGGTTTTCATCGAAATCGAATCAGTAATTACGTAGCCTTAATAAACCGATGAAACCATCTCTAGAAAGTACATAGAGAAGTAGTAGCAACTAGCAAGGCATAAATAACGTGTATTGAGCGGATTCGCAACTTTGTCGATATATGTTTTTTCATAAATCAGATCCATTTGAATTTTGTTTTTTTTCGCATATATGTTTCGTTTGATTATCATCGTTTTCAAATCGAAACCATCTAATTATTGTATATGGTCATAAGGTCAAAAGGACTTATACTATATGTTAGTTAGGCATATCATTTTTACAATTAATCGAGAGCCACTTTGAGACTTTGACCAATAGAATAAAATTTACACAAAATCTTAGTAGGGGGTCCAAATTAGGGGGAAGGAACCAAAACTTTTTTAATGGCCTGGCTGATGATAATAATAATAAGGAACAAACTATGTCGGCAATTAAGACGTTAATATAATACTTCATAAAGTTTTGCTTGGCAACCAATAAGATATCACTGTCTTGATAGACATCTAACAAAGAAAAACAAACGAGTAACCATCAATTATTTGGCATAGTGTCACTGTTTAGTTGGAGGATAAGATTGCTTTGATGATCAGTTATGAGACATATGACTATATAGGTCGATGAGACGATGACTAGACTAAGAATCGAGAGGTTTCGACCAGTAATACAACAAGCAGCCTTTTTGAGAAACTCATCATTTTAAGTCGATATCGCTTCCGTACGATCATAGAGGCTCACATTACATTAATGTTAATTTTTTTATGATTCATACTTAAAATGAAACGTAAAAAAGAAAAGGTTATGCATCTTTTTTAAAGCGAGTCAGTGATTTATCTACACATAGGGAAAAATGTGTTTCTGGACCAAACCCACTCACTAGACCTCCAAAAAGACTCTGTAAACTGTAGTATCACGCATCCCCAAATTTTATCCTCTAAAGTATTTTTTACCTTTTGCTTCAAACTCTATCCAAAGCTCAAGGATTGAGATCGCAAAAGTTCTATCTCGTTATAATCAAGACCGGATATTGTATGATAATGATGCCATAACTTTCACCGATAAACTTCTTTATCTCTTATTAATTGGGATTTGCTATACATAAATTATACGGAAGTCAACATTATGAATCAAATGTTTTTGTTATGTTAGTGGATATCAGTAGTTTAATTTGTATTTTATGTGCAATACTTTATATAAAACAATTGCTAGATCTTTGTACATTCCTGAGTACTTCAATGTTCAAAGTTCAAACCATTATACATCGAGCAAAAGTTTATGTTACCAAGACCCTATCAAAGCATCACCTATATTAGTTAGTAAAGTGGGCTTACATCCAATATATGGGCCCATTCAAACCCAAAGATATCATGCATGCGTAATCTTGTCATGTGTAATTCATACGTATAAGATAAACGCTCTTCAACATAAAAAGAGACAGATTAATAAAGAGTTAATTAGGTGAATATAATGCATATATACAATGCGCCTGAAGCATGCATTTTGAGGGTATACAATAAAGCTGAAACCTACTAATTTTTTGCCAAAGACCATTTTTTTTTTTTTTTGTCTTCAGAAAAAAACTCGGCTTTTCAAACTTTCAATGTACTGAGACCAAAAATGATTTAATTTACAGTATCTCTAATATATACACCGTCTTGGTATAGTAACTATATACGTATTGATCAATAGTGTTTCTCTTTGAAATCCGTTGGCAAACAAACACGCGTCCTAATACTATAGAACAGTTCCACTAATAAAAAAATGACACGTGTCTCAAGAGGGAGAAGTTGTTTGTCGTTTTCACCAGTCATCTTCAATACTGTGATCCCTTCCCTCTCATAAATCTCCAAAAGCCCTAAAGATCAGAGAGAGAAAGCAAAAGAAAAAAACTCAGAAACCCTAAAATCCTCTCTCAGCCGCCTAAACATGTCAATCACGCACATCGCTCCCGTCCCTCAATCCAACGGTAATCTTCGAAACCCAGAGACTCATATTTCATCATTTCTCAAAACTCTTTAATGTCTGCGATCGACTGATTCACATTGTATTTGATGTGAGCTGAGCAGATGTGTTTTACGCCACCAACAATCCGTACCAGGTGAGTGGACCAAGAGGGTTCACGGAGTTCAAGTTCATGGAAGAGACCACGGATCTGTTCGTGAGGCTCGATTTCCCAGGAGTCACCAAAGAAACCGTCAAGATCCTTCTCGAGCCGTCGTTGAAAGCCGTTTTCGTCTTCGGAGACGCGCCGAAAGAGCACCGGCACGACTCGTCTCACCGGAAGTACGGAACCGCCACCGGACTCGTCTGTGACTGCTGTGTGATCAGCGATGCTCAGTGTTACGTCGGAGATGGCGTTGTCAGACTTATCCTCTCCAAGAAGAAGATCAATCTTCTTTATCCTTTCTTCTGTTCATGTAATTTTCTCGATTTCTACTTTCTTTCTCTGAACCTTTTGTTTATTTTTGACATATTAAAAAAAAAAAAAAATGTAATTAATAATAATGATTCTGACATTTTTTTGTTCGTATTGTCTCTCAGATGGATGTACCAGGGTGCCTACTGCTGCGCCTTCCCTCCGTATGTTTTTATTTATTTCCAATCTTTGAATCTTATTCTTATTTATCATTTTTTTTGTTTTTTAAACTTGTAATTTGTTTGTGAATTTAAAATATGTCCTTTTTCTTTTCTTTTGGCAGCTAACTTGATTCGTGGGTATAACCCGGAAGGTATATGATTTTTTATGTTTTGTGTTTTGGGTAAACAAAATCCGATCTTGCCATCATTAGAGCTTCTTTTAGAAATTAGTCTTATTTTTTTTTTTTTCTTCTTATGATTATATATAGTATTGTATGATCTGACATTTTTTCATGGTATGTGTTTTATTCTATTAATGTTGCAGCCGTAGGCGGCCATCCTCTTGGTACGTTTTATTTATGTTAAGACGTTTGATTATACTGTTTTTACATTTTCTTTTCGTCCTTTATGACTTGTTTTAAAAATAATTTTTTTTTCTTGATTTGGCAGCTCATCTTCGTGGCCATAACCCAGAAGGTACTTGATTTTGATATTTTTCATCATGCTTTGTTTCATTGCAGTAGTTAGTTAAAGTGAAGGAAAAAACTACTCCATAATAAAGTCTTGGGGAGTTGGGGTTAAGTTAATTAACTAACTTCATTATTTGTTTTTAATCGTATTTATAGGTCGCCGTTGCACTGACCCTCTCGGTATGCACTTTATCCTAAATTAACATCCATATTATTAACTAATATCGCATATTCATATGCATGAAACGTGCTTCTCTAGTAAGATTAAATATTTGATGTTTTTTTTTGTGATTTAACACGTTGGACAGATCTGGCGTTCACGGGTCGGGTCACAATACCGCACCCGTCGGTGTTGGACGGACCAAGGACCGCGTACGAGTCAAAGCGGCTCCCGAGGGGAGGTCTGTTTCTGCGTATCGACATGCCCGGAGTCCCTAGCGAAAACTTCACGGTGGAGGTGGAAGGAGACGGCGGAATCATTGTCATCGGTCGAGCTCCTCCGGCGATGTATGACTCGAATGGGCGTGAGTACAGAGGCAAGGTCGCTATTGTCCCTCAAGGCTACAACAATGATCGGATCAAAGTCATCGCTAACCATGGTGTCATCCGCCTTATCATCCCCGCCGCCTAATATATAACATATGCTCTTTTTGCTTATGAATATTATTATGTTTGACGACGTACGGACAGTATTATATTTTAATATTCTGCTTTTGGATTTCGAATATTTTAAGAACAGTGCATGTTTATGGATTTTAATACGTACGTTATTAAGATGGTCATCACTCATCTATATATATAAATATTTTTTTTAATACGTACGTTATCAACTTCACCTAATATATTTTTTTTTCTCTGTTACCTGATTAATTAATTATGTCGATAAATTACGTGTCAATATGATTAAATTTTTAACTACACATGATTTCACGTCCTAAACTCGTATTTTTAACCCTATTTAATTCTGCTAATAAATAATTAATGAAGCAGCAAAAAGAGCTTCACACAGAAGCGGACGTTGCGTGTTAAGTAGTGGTGTCTGCACAAGTCACAAATAGAAAAGTGCCACGTGTCCGCTATTTTTGTTTTTGTCGTTTTCTTTCTGATAACTCCGTCCTCGTTGCCTCTCTTGTCTCTTCACTCCCATAAGGATCCAGAAAACCCTAATTGCAGCTAACGCCAAGACAGAGAGAGAGAGAGATCTATAAAATCAGACGAGACCTCCAAAATTAACTAGCTCCCTTAAAAATCTAAAATCTCACAAAAAAATCTTCAACCATGGTCGTCCCTCTGAGTGCTTGCCCTACATCTCGCGGTACGAACTTTTTATGAAATCTCATTCCACATTTTCCCTTTTTACGTTATCACCGGTCACTGATTTTTCTTGTAATTTTTGTTTATGTCTGTGCGTTGCGGTGTTGATTCATGAGAGCAGACGGGTTTTACGCAATCAACAACCAGTTTCTGGTGAGTGGGCCAAAAGGGTTCACGGAGTTCAAGACGTTGGAGAACGGAGACAGGTTCATCAGGATTGACCTTCCCGGCGTTCCAAAAGACGGCGTCAATGTCTCTCTCTGCGCGTCGAACAAAGGCGTCTGTGTCCTCGCCGAAGCACCCAAGGAGCACAAACACGACTCCTCTCACCGGAAATACTTCACCATCGCCGGAATCGTCTGCAAATGCTGCCAAGTCTCCGGCTTCATCTCCCACATGTGCGACGGCGTTCTCCGGCTTCTCCTCTTCAGGACTAAGATCACTCCACTACGCCCTTCCTCCATCTGTACTTTTTTCTCATTTTATTTTCATTTTTATTTTTACTGCAGTTTAATTTAATTTATAGCAACTTTTCTGATTGAAAAATGGAATTTGTTTTTGCACAGCGTTTCTGGGTGGTCCAGATTTCCAACAAGGTAAATAATATTTGATTCGATCTGATGTTTTCACCAACTTTACCTTCGATGTTAATACAAGTCTTTTCCCTCTGCAAATTAAACTTTTAAAAATCGTTTACTTAAAATGTTTTTTGTTTCTCTCATGGTCAAAGATCTTCGTGGCACGTGTCCTCACAAATTTCCCCGTGGCTCGGATTCCCAAGGTTTATCTCCTTCTGCAAGCTAAATTATTATTACTATTTTACCAAAAAAAATATTATTACTACTATATATGTTTTTTATTTATTCATTATTATTACACCGGATACATAGTAGATAGCTAATTGGTGGTTTTGTCGGAAAAGGAATATTAATTGTTGTTTGTTGTGATATATTTATGTGGAGCAGATCCGGCGTTAACGGGTCGGGTATTAAAGCCACACCCATTTATGCTCGAAGGATCGCAGATGGCTTATGAGTCGAAGCAGCTCCAAAACGGCAGCTTATACGTGCGTGTGGACATGCCTGGCGTTCCCAGAGACAAGTTCAATGTCTCAGTACTTGAGAACGGGAGAGTGATGGTGACTGGTGAAGCTCCTGCCGTTAGCCATGACTCAGGTGGTCGGTTCTACTCCGGTGACGTGGCCATGCTCTCCGGTGTTACCAGCATTCCGAGCCGTAAGATCAAAACCATCGCCAAGAACGGTGTGATTCGCCTCATTATCCCTCCCGTTTGATTTGATCGATGATATAAATTATGAAGCCCATGTTTTGCGTTTCTTGATTTAGTAATGTGGAAGTCTTCTTTAAGGAGTATTATAAATATATGTAATATGTCGTTAATTTGGGATTATCTCGTTTTGTGTTTTTTTATAATCAACTTTGGATATGTTCCAAAAAGACACAAAACTTATTTTGTCTAGTATTTAGGTAGTCTAGACTCTACATTTAATTTGAGGATGAAATTGCTTCATTATAGTTTTTGCTTCCGTACAGTCAAAGATCGCCATTATAGTCAGCTAATAATTCTTACTGGTCTTTCCCATTAGAAGTCTAGACCTCATCTGATAACGTTTGCATTTGTTATTGTATTTTGAACAAGATACATACATGTCACAATGCATATTCTTGAACTAAAACGTACAAATTTATTTGTAGACATCTAGTGGTTTTAAATGATTATGTACGTCTCTTAAACCGAGCCAGTGATTGATCTGTACACGTACCAAACCCACTAGACCGCAAACGGAATTTGTAAATTGTATTTTTTTTTTTTTTTTTTTTTTAAATTTTATTTCGACCNCTCAAACTTTATTGTAGTACAATTTACAAATTGAATTTCAATTTCATTCTCTATTTTACTTCAAACTTTATCCAAAGCTCAAGGTTCTTCTAATCGAGGTCAAATGTTGTACGATATGATAAAATTCAGGCTAACTCAGTATTAATTTGCGAAACACACACACACACACACACACACATATATATATATATATACAAACAAATATATAAACATATATAGAGAATGAAATACTTTGATATTAAATTGTTTTGCACTATATAAAAATAGAGAATGAAATACTTTGATACTTTGATAAAAACACCCTATATACTTTTTATACTTTGATATAAAAATTGCACTATATATAAACATATTGCACTATATATAGAGAATGAAATACTTTGATATAAAAAAAAACCCTCAAACCAAATGTTACTTTTTTATGATAGTCAAGATCAATTAATTTTTATTGTGTACAATACTTTGATATTAAACAATTGCTAAATATTTGTACATTCCTAACTCCTAAAGTTACCTACAAGGCTACAAACGTTAAAATTGATACAAGTAAAACGAATTCAAAAGACATCCCAATATATAATATATTTATGTCACGTTATGTTATCAAAATTGTATAAACTATAATTATCACTTCGATTAGTTAAGTGAAGCGGGCTAACATCCGATATGTGGGCCCATACAAACAAACCAAAGATATCATGCATGCATAGCCGTACGTACACATGCTTTATCTGGTATATGTATGTTTATACTTACAATTAATTATAAACGCTGTTAAAAAAACATTTATACGTATATATGAACAGATTAAAGAGAGAAAGAGAGAGACAAGTGAAAAACGTATACGTCTTGTACATATATACTTAGTAAAAAGGTATACATATACATATATATATATACCAATACCTACGTTCTAAAAATCTCCGATTTTTCCGATTAACCGTCCGATTAATCGCT
>OVBJ01003463.1:0-12138 GCA_900406535.1 Noccaea bulbosa
ACAAGACGGAATGGACAAGACGAAAATGAACGAGACAAGACGGGACATAACAAAACTTATACCCATAATTTTTATTTAATTACTATGTGTATGATATTTTTGAAACACAAAATTAAAGTACAAAATTTGATATCGTCAGTACTAATAATGTAAAATTCCGCGCGAAACGCGGATCATTGCCTAGTTTAAAATAAACAAAACAATTGTATCATAAACAAACCAGTTTTGTGGATTTACAAAAGAACATTTGATGATTATTGATCTTCGGTTTCTTTTACTGACAATATGTTTCAGATATCAAGTATTGTCTTGTCTGGCATACAGCCTCATCAAAATGTAGCTTTAATTGTGGAGGGAATTACTCCAAATAGTCCATTTTCGGAACGTAATGGCGAAAGTAGACCCTTCATGTGAAAAATGTCAGATCCAATTATACATGGTGGGTCTACTTTTGCAATTAGTTTCTGAAAGTGGACTATTTAAGCAATCGCCCCTGTATTGTGAGTACATGAGCTTGATGTTAATATCTTAGATTCAAACGTTGTGGGTTCTACTTATAGATAAAGCAAACCTAGTGCCTTTTTTTTTTTACAGAAGCTTCTCGAAGAAAAGATAAATGCTGAGGAGAAAACTGGTTTGGTTAATAATGCCATCACAAAAGGATTTACAGGTATGACATCTGTATTCTACCCTAATATAGAATCATTGGTATAAGCAATAAGGTATAGAGACGAAATCATGAACCAAGACAATGTCGTAAATTAAAATGTTTTTGGTTGAAAGAGTGTGAAACTCTCAACTCACTTCTTAGTGTAAACTTATCTATGATGTTTTATACTTGGTGCCCACTCATTTCTATGATGTTTACTGTTATTATGTTTTTTTTTTTTTTTTTTTTTTATTTTNCTCTCTCATTTGTCTTTCAGCTCTCGAGCAACTTTTGGTCAGTTCCGCTGGTTTACTTGGTATTTGCTCTGAATCTCTCTAGATTCTCTCTAATGTTACTCTCTTTTTTTTTTTAAGTAATTATTGGTTTGCAGGCTGATCTCTTTCTAGCACCACAGATCCATGGAGCAATCAACAGATTCCAGATTAACGTGGTACTTTTTCCTTCTTCCAGTACCCGAACATTGTTTAGCCTAGATTTTTGTATACTATATGACCAAATCCATGGAATCTTGAATCAGTTTAATGGTGTTCTGTGTTTCGCTGTAAGTATATATTGATGTTTATTAAGTTAAAATATACTTAGATTGTTCTGTTTCTCACTTCCATATAGTGGCATATATGCAGATTGTGAGTGTAATGGTGGCATGAGTTATATGCCATCTCTGTCTCACATTCTCCCACTCCACAACTCACAGATAACAAAGATACTCCTATTGTTGTAACACATACGAAACCCTCTGTTTCTATTTCTACTTTTGTTTTTGAAAACATGTTCTCTTATATCTACAGGAACCGTACCCAACCCTTGCAAAGTGTTACAAAGCATACAACGATCTTCCTTCGTTTCGAAACGCAGTACCCGAGAAGCAACCGGATGCTCCTTCTCCGGCCACCTGATTCTGCGAACCGTAAGCTTTTTATCAGCTCAGTAAAACCTCAGAGACGACAACAACTGATAATAATACCTTGTACTCAGATATATGTGTATCATACAAATATGATCAATGATAATAATACATTGTACTCAGATACTACGACAACAACCACGAATTTGAACGTCACGTAGTACCAAAGTACTATAAGAGTATTAAGAATTTTCTAAAATCAGATTAAATCACGATCTTGTTCCCATAATTCTCTAACATAACACGAATATGATCAATTTGAATGCGAGAGACAGATCTATACCTTTTTGTTGTTTTCTTGGCTTTGTTTCCTGTGTTCTTGATACGCTTTTGGATATCGGGTAACGTGGATATTCGCATAAAGTTTTATATAATGATCGCTTAATCAAAATATGTGATTTATTAAGACTGTTTGTTTTCTACAACTGTAAGTAAATTAACAAAAGGGGAATAACGTCAAATGTAAACCAGAAAAAGACTAGTCAAGCTAGGAGTTGCTGATTACAACAGTTATTGAAACTAAGATCAACATTCTTCTATTTTTTTAATATAGCCTTCAAAATATATTTAATGACTCAACAATTTTAAAGACGCTAGAATTTTGACCCGTGCAATGCGCGGAATTTAAACTATACCAAATTTTAAATTTTATTAATTTAAATTTTAACTATACTATTCCTATTTAATTTTAAAAATCATATTATTATACTACTGATTTAATATATTTTCATATAATTATTTTAATTTTTAAATTTGAAAAATTAATGATTTTAACTATCGCTTCTTATCCGCACTATTATATGATCCTAAATTTATAAGTATACTTTGAATACGATTTTCTGATACATGAACTCTCTTCACTCGGTCATATATATTTTGAATACTATTTTCTGATACATGAACTATCTTTATTCGATCCTTACCCATTATAACTCTAGCATTTACACATAATATTCTCGCATATTTCTATATATAAGCAAATGAATAAAATTTTATACACAACTTTGTAAATAGATTTTAAAAATATTTAGTTATTATTATTTTGCTTTGGAACTTGTAACACTAACTTTCATTTTTTTAAATTATTAATTAAATATAAGAATCTGAAGAGGTACTTTAAATGCAGAAACTTAAAATTCATTAGTTAAATCTAAGAATGCGAAGGGTTACTTTAAATGCATAAACTCAAAAACTTATGAAATAATTGAATTTTTTTTATTTTCTATATGCCACATGATCACCATAGAGCACGAAAATGCTGACGTGTTGTGGGAGAGGATATCTTCTTATTATAGTACTTCCTCTGTTCTTTAATAGTTGATGTTTAAGAAAAAATGCATATGGACATTATTTGGATGTATCTGGACTCAAAACACATCTAGATACATCCAGATACATCCAAACACATTTTTCTTTAAACATCAACTATTAAGGAACAGAGGGAGTATAACGACATCATTTTCACGGAAGTTTGTTAGATTTGTTTGGCACAAAAGGTCAAGTCAATACAAAAGTATTTAATATTGCTGCGCCATTTCTCAATGACTCTTAGTCGTCTCCAATTCGCAACTTCCTATTTCAAGATCTGAATAACCAAAACACACAAGTATATACAGGAGGAGTCTTCATAGTAAAATAAACAACTTCTTCATGGTAACATCTTGTTCTAATGTTAATTTTGTAAATCTTCCATTGGTGATAACATTTTCATCGTCTCCATTCAATTTCTCGCATTTTGGATATTTGTTGACTGTTTTCATTTTATTATTTTTCAGGCACATTCCGGCGAAGATAAGAAGGAAATGCTTAAGCTCTACTCTTACTGGAGAAGCTCGTGTGGCCATAGAGTGCGAATAGCCCTCAGTTTAAAAGGTCTCACGATTATTTTTTATTTTTTATTTTTTTGATTCTAGTGATTGTTTTTCTTCGATCTACTTTTGGATAATAGATTTTTGTTTCGATTTTTTTTTTTAGGGATTGAATATGAGTATATACCAGTGAATTTGCTCAAGGGAGAGCAATTTAATCCAGGTGCGTAGAGTAGAAAATATATGAGATAATCTTATGTATAAATTGCAGAGCTAGTGCATAAATGTTAATGTGTATATTATAATTATTATTATTATTATTTTTTTTTTTTTTTTTTTTTTTTTTTAAATNTTTAAGTCTTTAAGATATGAAAAAAAATGCTGATCGGTAAAATCGAAGTCTTACAGTAGTCAACGATCATTACCTTATTAGTCTATAAGTATATTGTTTATATCCTCAAGATTTCATGAAGATCAACCCAATGGGTACTGTACCTGCGCTTGTGGATGGAGATATTGTGATTTCTGATTCGTTTGCCATTATAATGGTAAATAAAACATCCATTTTAGGTTTTCATTTGTGGTTAAAAAATAAAATTTTCAATCAACTTGGGTTTTTGTGATTTCTTGATTGACACTCGACAGTATCTTGATGAGAAGTATCCTGAGCCACCTTTGCTACCTCGTGACCTCCATAAACGAGCATTAAATTACCAGGTATTTTTTCGATAATAAAAAACACTAAAATGTATGCAGATTACAAAACTGATGTTTTTTTTTTGTTATTATTTCAGGCTGCGAGTATTATCTCATCTGGTATACAGCCTCATCAAAACCTAGCTGTTATTGTAAGGACATTTAATTCATTGATTCACATTTCTTAAATATAAAACATAACTAATTACGTACGTTTTTGTAATTACGTTGTAAGGACATTTGTAATTAGGCTGATAAAAGAAAAAACAATTCTTTATTTTTTATTTTTAATAGAGGTATATCGAGGAAAAGGTAAATGCTGAAGAGAAAATTGCTTGGATAAATAACGCTATCAGAAAAGGATTTACAGGTATGATGAGGTCTCTCTAACAATAATCAAGAACCAAGACTTTATGTTGTGGAAAATTGTTAATTTGGTGAAGAGACCTTGGTGAGGTCAAATTTTCTCATACTTAAATATTACTCTTATGTCTCAATCTGTTTCTCAGCTTTGGAGAAACTTTTGATGAATTGCGCTGGAAAATATGCGACTGGTGATGAAGTTTACTTGGTATTGCTCTAAAATCCTCTCTTCCAAGATTCAAGAAACGAATTGATTTGCTTAAAAACCATGGAAGCATTGATTATTAATTTTTTTATCTTTGCAGGCTGATCTTTTTCTAGCAGCTCAAATCCATGGAGCAATGATCAAATTCCAGATTGATGTGGTAAAATTTATAAGTACCTTTTCGCCTTTAAATATCCCATAACTCTTTTTTTTTTTTCACACAACCATGGTTTCTTACTTGTAACAGTTTTGTGTGAATTTTCTGTAGGAACCGTACCCGACTCTTGCAAAGTGTTACGATTCATACAAGGAACTGTCTGTGTTTGAAGATGCAATCCCAGCGAAGCAGCCAGATGCTCCTGCTCCAGCTCCAGCTCCAACCATCTGATTCTCCTGTGAAACAGAGAACCTTGTACCACGTTTAGTCGTTGTGAATCTGTGATGAATATTTTTGTATTTTCCTTTTCAAACTATTTAGTAACGAAATTGATACCTTCATGGCATCATCTCATGGTTCCAAATTGAAAGACGAGCTGGTATGACTTGGGCTGAATCTTTGTCGAGGTTGGGCTTTTGTACAAAGGGCCCAAGGTTTCTCCAAACCAAATTTAAAACATTACATTAAACTTCGATTGGTATTTTATTTTCAAATAAACAAACAAAAGAGAACTTCGATTGCATTTTGACTCTAAATGACTACTACAGAATCGTCTCCGAATTCGCCACTTCTTCTCTATATATCAAACACACACAGTCGCTAGAATCTCTGAAGAACAATCCATTCCTGAATCCTGATCATGGTGATAAAATCTTCCCATGGCTTTTTAATCACATCATTGTCTTTCAATTCACCTACCGCTTACTTTTTTTTGGCTTTTTTTTTTTCTTCTTCACGTTTGAGTGATGATGATGATAACTCAAATATGTTTCCGATGTGAATCAGGCGAATCTCGGCGCAGAGAAGAAGGAAGAGCTCAAGCTCTACTCCTACTGGAGAAGCTCTTGTGCTCATCGTGTCCGTATCGCCCTCAATTTAAAAGGTCTCGCCGAATTATTATTTTATTTTCTGTATTGCTTTACTCATTTCGTGAACAATTGGTGTTTTTTTGTTTCCTCTGCTCTGGTTTTGGATGTTTGTTGCGATTGTGTGTTTAGGGCTTGAGTATGAGTATATACCAGTGGATTTGCTCAAAGGGAATCAACTCGATCCAGGTGGGTAGTCTCATGTTCTGAATCGGATTTAAGGTTGGAATAGTTGCAGAAACAAACGGATGAAAATTGGTTTCTCGTGTTAAAAAAGTCTTAATCGTTTTTGATCCTTAAAGATTTCAAGAAGATCAATCCAATGGGTACTGTGCCTGCGCTTGTGGATGGAGATGTTGTGATTTCTGATTCTCTTGCCATTATTATGGTAAGTGAAAAACATCCATTTACGTTTTGGGGATTTACAAAAGAACATTTCATCATTGATCTTTGGTTTTTTTTTGTATGACAGTATCTGGATGAGAAGTATCCTGAGCCACCTCTCTTACCTCGTGACCTCCATAAACGTGCTCTAAATTACCAGGTTTTTACAAGCTTCTTGCCTTCTGTTACTTTGGTCAAATATATGCTTATCTGTTGCTCCTTTGAATCACTATTGGTTAAAACTGTTAAGCTTTGATTGTCCTGCTTCCCAATCTTATGATGTTTATGCAGAGTGTGAGTGTAATATGGTTCCTTTTTTCGTGTATGTTTCAGGCATCAAGTATTGTCTTGTCTGGCATACAACCTCTTCAAAATGTAGCTGTTATTGTGAGTACATGAGATTGATGTTTTTAGATTCTAGTAACCATTTGTGGGTTCTATAAAAAGCAAGCTTAGTAAAGTTTTTGTCATTTTTTTTTTACAGAGATATATCGAGGAAAAGATAAGCAGTGAGGAGAAAACTGTTTGGGTTAATAATGCCATCACAAAAGGATTTGCAGGTATGAGATCTGTGATGTTCCTTAATCTGCAACATTCTGTCACCAGTTGTAAAATGTTTTTTTTAGTTGATACTGTGTTTGAAGAAGAGTGTAAAAGTCTCAGCTCACTTGTCAGTGTAAAAAAGATGTTCATGCTTTATAGTTTGTGCCCACTCCTCTCTATGATGTTTACTGTTATTACTGCCTTAGCAAGGTTTATTTACGTTTCTTTTGTCTTTAAGCTCTCGAGCAACTGCTGGTGAGTTGCTCTGGGAAATACGCGACTGGTGATGAAGTTCATTTGGTATTTTGCTCTAAAATCTCTCTGTATATTACTCTTATGGTACTGTACTCTCTTCCTTTTTTTAACAATGAAGCATTGTTTTTGCAGGCTGATGTCTTTCTAGCACCACAGATCTATGGAGCAATCAACAGATTCCAGATTAGCATGGTACTTTTTTCCTTCTCCAGTCATTGTTTCAAGCCTAGGTTTTTGCATACTATATCACCATATCCCTGGAATCCTGAATCATATGTTATCTTTCTCACACTCACAGTCCTGTTTCTACATTATTTCAAGAACATGTTATCTTATATCTGCAGGAACCGTACCCGACTCTTGCAAAGTGTTACGAGGCATACAAGGACCTTCCTGCGTTTCAAAACGCAGTCCCGGAGAAACAGCCAGATGCTCCTTCTCCCACCATCTGATTCTGTGAACCGCAAGCTTCTCTCTGCTCAATAAAAACCTCATAGACAACAACAATGATAATAATACATTGTAATACACTAAGACTCGTATATCTATGTATCATATAAACCTGTTTATTTCTTCCTCCTGTATCATACAATAAAAAAGGTCACAGAGTTTGGAATTCTCAAAGATGTCTCTGTCTTATATTCATTCAGAGGAAGTCATATGGGTGTTCATTTTATGCTCATTTCCGGTTTCAGCACTCAAATCCACCCCACGTTTCTGTTGATGTTCTGGTAGCCTTTTAATATACAGTGAAAAAACATCTGAAATTCAGAATGCAGGATTTATTAGTTTTGTCATTTGTGTTAAAAATATAGAGAAAAAATACCTTATGTTAAGGAAACCGAAGTCATAACCATGTGACCTTCCTGGTTTATGCATGTCTTCTCTCGGTTTGATGATTTCAATCATACATTGTGATAGATGCCCTTCCTGGCAAACTGACCGTTGAATAGCTTGGGTAGTAAGATTTTGAATCAACATGTAATTAGAAAATGACCGTTGGGTAACTTAGTAATAAGCATTTTGAATTTTGATTTAGAAAACATTAGAAGACATTACGTGCACTTACATTTAACGTAGGTTCCAATAGCCTCCGAAAATTGTGATGTCGTTCTTGCAAAAAATTTGTGATGAGAACAGCACATACATGATGCAATATTATGTTATCTGTGGGTATTGTCATTGAAAATGTTTGGACATTAATCAAATAAATCACATAAACCGGAAAAAATCCGACTAGTTCTATATTTTAATACTATATAATATGATGTGTAATAATATAAGCTTAGTTATAACAGCAAAACCAAAACCTAAGATAAATAAAGCAGTCTCCTTCTTCATCTTACATAAATATACTATGTTGATCATCAATTTTAACAAAATTATTCTTGTTTAATTATTTTTCAAATTTTTCTCCTTACTTCTATTTCTCGACCGAAGTCACTAATATGACGTGAATATTTTATTTACTAATTAAGTGATTAAATACTAAAATAAAATCCGGTTAGAATAAACGAGAAGAATCAAAAACAAGTTTAAAACAAATGAATATCAAGGATAATGAAACCAAAAATAGCCAAACCGAACTAACCAAAAATCGAGACAATTCGAACCAAACCGAAGTAAGTATGGTTATAATATGGTAGCTATTTTTTATTAACCGGAAATCCAAAAACTGAAAAAAACCGAACCAAGATCTGGATTCAAATCATGAAGCTCACAACTGTGGTTACTCTGCTTCTCCTTGCATCTGATCTTACCCCACGCATGGACCAAGCCTTTTCCTCCTCTACCAAATCCAAACTTACAAACTGACTTTAAACCAATCCATAAACCACTTGTTTTCTCGACGGAATCTAACCAAGATGCTAAGAAATCAGTGGATTAGTTTCGGGTCACCCTTGTTGTCCTCCAAATCTCGGCCGTTGCATTCCCCATAAAAACTCAAATGTTTTTTCTTCTTAATATTCATCGTTTCTAAAACTAAATATTATAGGGTACATGAGTATATAAAACATGTTATGTATTATTGTGTGTTTTATCATATATATAAACCTGTTATAATAGGTCGTCAAAAAAAAACTGTAAAAAAAAAAAACCCTATAATAATAGTTTTGTATTTTAAGTTGAAATATCCAGATATTACTTTGAAGATGAAGTGGAAACACTAAGAAGGATATGATTCATACATTTTCATTTATCTAATGGTCAAATCCTAAATGTAACTCAGGTACAGTAATATTGCAATGTTATTTTGTTCCACCAATTCCAATAGATGGAAACATCATCTCGCAATAGATCGTCCCAAATCAACTCGAATCTTATTAGAATACATAATGATCAAAACTATATCGAAAAACAAAAGTTGCAGTCCCGAACCGAAGTGCAAAAAGTCCTTCTTCATCTTACATAAATATAAACAAAGATGATTTATGTAACAATTCGTCTCATTAGTTGTTAATACAAAAAAAAAAAAAAAAAAAAAAAAAAAAAAAAAAAAAAAAAAAAANAGTATAAAAACTCTATAAGCTTTATGAACATTGTCATGTAATAATAGGGGGATTTATTGGTTGTGTGAATTCTAAATCTATATAAGATTTGAAAATCTTTAAAATTAGATAGATGGATTTTGAAATATCAATGCTTTACTTGTTTCTTTACATTTTTAACTTAAAAACACTTCCAAATCAATTAGAATTCAAAGTGGATTTAAAATATATATACTATAAACGATGAATAACTTTTTTCTAGGTGATGACACATCAGCAATTCCGGTTGCTGTGAGCATGACACTTGACATTTTTTTTAAAAAAAAAATTTCAAATGTTTCATAACTTTTCAGTTTCTGTATTCATGTATCTCTTCACGATCTCAGATTTAAATAATAATTCCGAGTAAAATAAATGAAAGTTAGTATTCGAAGATTCAAAGGAAAATAATAATAACTAAATATTCAAGAAATCTATTTATAAATTTTTGTATAAAATTTTAATATATAGAAATATATGAATGTAAATGATAAAATTGTAGCAGGTAAGGATCGAGTAAAGATAATTCATGTATAAAAATAGTATTTAAAGTATATTTATTAAATTTAGTATTAAGTAATAGTGCGAATAAAAGCCGATAGTTAAGAACATTACTTTTAAAAAGTTTAGAATTAAAATCACTATACGAACAAATAGATCATTAGTATAATAACACAATTTTAAAAATTAAATAAATAAAGTTTAAAATTTGGTGTAGTTTTAATCCTGCGCATTGCGCGGGTCATACTTCTAGTCTGCATAAAAAATCATTAAACCAATAACACCAGATTTCATTTAATATTTATAGATCATTAAATAAATAAAATCATTAATTTAATAAAGGGAGATTCTAGCTTAGATTTGTAAATCCATGAACAAATAAAGCCCCTAAATATATACTCCCTCTGTTCCACTATATTTGATGTTTAAGATTTTTGTTTTTTTCTTTATTACTTGATGTTTTAGACTATTAAATATACTTTTTGCTAATTAATGTCATAAAAATGTTAACTTCTAGAAAATTCTGTAATTTTGATTGGTTAATAGTTATTTAAAGTAAAAAAGTAATACATTAATTGTTAAACATTAATTGTTTCTTAATCTTTGTGAAAAATCTATAACATCAAATATTGAAAAACAAAGGGAGTATTAAATTTTAATGACACTTGATTCTCATGAGTCCATGCACGAGATTCTCTAACATGCACAAAAAACTCAGATACCATTTATTTATTTTAATTTTTTTTTGACAAATGTAGACTGATTCTTTTCCTTCAATAAATGTCATTTTGCTTTAGGTAAGAAGTTCACAACAATATAAATAAGAAAACAAGGATAAGCATTTTCAATCACACAAACAAAGATGACCAAGATCATGAAACTCCCTACAATAACAATGATGTTCACTTTGCTTCTCCTTGCAAATGGTCTTGCCTACGCTAGGATCGAGTCTTATTTTCCTCCACCAAATTCAAGATTCCAATCCGACTCAAAACCAATCCACAAACCACCAGTTTTCTCAACAAAATTTAACCAAGATGCTACGACCGAGTCTTGGTATTATCCACCAGGTCCAAGATTCCAATCTGACTCTAAACCAATCCATAAACCACCAGTTTTCTCAACAAAATCAATCCAAGATGCTAGGACCGAGTCTTGGTATTATCCACCCGGTCCAAGAGTCCAGTCCGACTCAAAACCAATCTACAAACCACCAGTTTTCTCAACAAAATTTAACCAAGATGCTAGGACCGAGTCTTGGTATTATCCACCAGGTCCAAGATTCCAATCCGACTCTAAACCAATCCATAAACCACCAGTTTTCTCAAGGAAATCAATCCAAGATGCTAGGACCGAGTCTTGGTATTATCCACCAGGTCCAAGAGTCCAATCCGACTCAAATCCAATCCATAAACCACCAGTTTTCTCAATGAAATATAACCAAGATGCTATGACCGAGTCTTAGTATCCTCTACCAAATCCAATATTCCATCCATAAAAACTCATAGGTTTCTTTTTCTCATATCAAAAAATGCTTCTAAAATTATATATAATAATACCTTGGTTGTATTATATTGTATGTTTTACCATCAACCTATAATAATAATAATAATAATAATAATAATAATAATAATAATATTTTTGTGTTATATATTTAAATTAAATTGTTCATATGCTATCTTTGTTACAATACTATTGCAATGACATTTTGTTCTCACGAACAGAATGGAGACATCATGTCTCTACGAAAACAATTCGAACAGAATGATCCAAATAATAATTGAATTATATGAAAAAAAAATGTGATAATTCATCAACGCTCATTATAGTGATAATTGAAAAGCTAAACAGTTTATACAAATGTTAAAACTATTAGAGGATGTAAAAGATCATAAATATTATTGTCAAATATTGTATATTTAATATATAAAGATATTTACAGATTTGTATCTATTTAGTTTAGAAAACCTCTTTAGTATATAAGCATATGTAACCAGGGGCGGATCTAGAAGCTTATTTAGTTGGGGGCACATGCCATTTTTTCACTATAGTTAACTTTGGATTAGGGGCATTTAGATGAGTTTCACATAAATTACTAAAAAGAAATGTTGAATTAGACGGGGGCACGTGACCCCGTACGTAGGCCTGTCAATTTGTGACCCAACCCACGGGCCCCGCCCCATTTGATCCGCCGCGGAGCGGGTGCTGGTCGATCAAAATCAAGATTTTCAAATATGCGGGTCAGACGGGGCGGGTTA
>OVBJ01003464.1:0-12135 GCA_900406535.1 Noccaea bulbosa
TTATGTGAATTATATATTTTTACTGGACATCATTTGCATAATAAAATATATTTTTTTATAAAATATATATTTGCACTATAAAATTTGTGTGAATTTTTTTTCTATATATTATTTAATTAAATTTATGTGGTATCTATTATTTTGTTTTATAAAATAGATTTATATATATTACATTTACATATGTTTGCATGAATTAAATATGGTTTAATTTGGTAGTTTATATTAAGTAAATATTTTATTGATAAAAAAACTTAATTTGAAGAATAATTGTTGTTAAATTGAAAAAGTGACACATGTCAAAAATTTAGAGTGACACATGACAGCTTCTCATGAAGTGAGAAAAAATGTAACTACATAATATTATAATAGATAGATAGATTTGAAGGAAAAAAATAATAATAAAAAAAACTACAACCAAGAAGGATTATTCAAATTCATATTTGAATATTATTCGATGCCTAGCTAAATTCCTAAAATAATACCCTAAACGCTACGACAGATCCAACCCAAGCGTTCTTCAACGGACATGCTAACAAATACGTCCTTCATCTTCAATGTGTGAATTTTGGTTAGAGCATCATAGCGGATATGCTCTTCCAAACCATGAATTTCTTTGATAGCATCCCAAACATTACTCTTTTTCTTTTCAGCTTCTCTTAACTCAGCTTCTTTTTTATTCCTTTCTTCTTTTTGTTGAAGAAGATTCATGATATTGGTGCCAGTTAACTCCAATGATTTCACTTATCTCCTTTTCAGAACGATCACCATGGTTACTCGACTCTGTTGGATCTTTATTACCACTGGGCTTACCTCTCTTCCTAGAAGGTAACTTTTCTTTAGAAGCTTCATATGCTGTTTCAGAAGTCTCAATGACATTCCCATATGATCCACAACTTCAAAAGCTTCAGCATTCGCATCACCACCTAGTCCGAATGCGTTGGTTCCTCTTGATATCGCACTTTCAAAAATGACTTGTAAATCCTCAAAATATTCGAAAGTGTTACCCTCATGTATGCATGATTGGGATGTCCCTGATAACAAAATGTAATATATTCATTAGTAAATAATTTAACAAATATATAATAAAAGTTAATTGAACGTTGTAGGGTGTAATTAAACAAAATTACCGAAAGATATGTTTCCCAAGACTTACATCTGAAGCTGTAAATTGTTTTGTGATGGGATCCCATCCAAAACCAGAGCTGAATCGGAAATGTTCTGCGTAACTTTGATATTCATTTTTTTCAAAGATTTCATTCGATTGACATAATGCTTGTAAGTCTTGTTGCATTTGAGTCGACGGTTTATAATCGGCAATATCTTTGCCTCCGCCGTTGATTTGCCTATCGAACCATTTGAGTCGCGCCATCCTCGTTTGATACCATCAACAAGAAGACGTTTCAACAATTGACTCTCTTGGGATGTCTATGGAAAATATCCACTCTTTGCTTTTTTTGGTTGCGACGTATCCCCCCGGTATCCATCCTAATTGAGAAAAAGATATGAATATGTTTAGCAATCTTTCATATGCATAACTGCAAATAATCACCTTACGAAAACACAAAAGGATACAAGTATATATGTATGACACGCTTTAATCATACGATCTAATATAAAAATAATAACACCAAACTAGAAACAAGAAACGGATAAAAAAAATAATAAATAAGAAACGGATTATGTATAAAAAAAGAACACCAAACTAGAAACACAAGGAAAATGAGACCTTTTCTGAGATGATAACTTTTGTTTTTTGATTTGAGAAGAAACGTGATAAGCAATGCTATTTTGTAGGGATTTTTGATCCCGTTTTTGCAGAAAACCCAACGAAAATATTTTTTTTTTTTTCTATAAGTAAATAGTATTTTGTAGGGATTTTCTCAAAGATAGTTTAACAATAACAACAATTTGAATTATGAAATATAATTGGGGACTAGACTTCAGGATAATTATGGCCTCAAAGAATGATCAATAATTTGAAAATATTATGACGGAAGAGAATTTTTTTCTTTTCAAATGACAACCTAAAAGCAGGGAATTGATTCTTCACATTTCAAAAGTCAAATTTCTAGTAAATTTCCATCAAATGACATTACCCCAAAATCCATCAGATATTGAATAACATATGAATTTAATGGAATTGAAAAATTGATAACTTGAATAACACAGGAATTTAAAGAATTTGAAAAGAATGACTGCAAATCCTTAATCTAAAGAATTTGAAAAGAATGACTGCAAATCCTTAATCTAATAACACATGTATTTAAAAAAATTGATAAAACACATACTTCAATAACAGAGGACCCCCCTATTCATTTTGTGAGACTCTAAGAAAAAAAAGGAGATACAGTTGGGGATTTTGATTGAGAGGAAGAATATCAAGAATGTGTTGTATATCTTAGCAAATTCATAACATCATCTCGTAACACTCAGATACGATTACCTCTTAATTATTCCTTTCCAAAAGAGCATCCCATCTTAGTTATATGCAAATGTAATAAGAGATACGAGACATAGAAGTACCATAAACATTGATCTCATATGGATTTTAATATTTTATAAAGGTATCAGTTAAAATCCATGAGCCAGTAAATACTAAAATGAGTAAAATCCAAAGAAAACAATTTCACTTTTCCGTAACTGTGATACACACGACGCGCGATTACAGCGCGTGTAAAGACAAACAAAGGTTTCTTTGGAATCTTCAAGCCCTTTTGCTTCTCCCTCGAAATGGAACAACTCCGGCATGAGCAACAACAAAACTGAAATCAGTGAGAACAAATTTTCTTATCATCTCCAGAGTCTGATGAAGTCTCGAGTTATTTCTCTTCTCAGGTACAGCTCTTACGTCTTCTCTGATTGACATTCATCTTTTCTTCCCCCAATTTCTCTTCTGGGTTTTAGGATGCGCGACGTTTTTTCTTTCAGTTTTAGGACTTCATAATTCGATAGCGAATATCTAGATCCCAAAGTTTCATGATTCCTCCAGAAATCAGAACATGCATGTTTCATAGTTAAGCTGCAGAGGAGTGACCATAATATTCCGGATCTCGATCACAATCATAGACTTAGTAGAATTGCCCAATAGTTTCTTCTAGGACTGTGTAAGTTATGATGGCCATTAGCATTTACTTACAATGTGTTGTACTTAAACTATGCAGCTCGTAGTTATTTGCAAACACACAATAATGCAAGAAGATGGCGATGAAGAACAAAATGACAGATTTTGAAAACAGTCTGTACAAAAAACTCAAGAGTGGGAAGCTGGAGGTGAAAGTCTCATACTGTAGATTCCTGTGTCCTTATTGCCCCAAGAAGAAGGTTGGTCTGTATATTGACATCCTTCAGCATGCTTCTGGAGTTGGTAATAGCAGTTCCAAGAAACGAAGTGTCACAGAGAAGGCAAGCCACCGTGCTCTTGCCAGATACCTTGTTAGAGATCTCGCAGGCTACGCTACAGTATCCAAGCGCTTCTTAAGAGCCTCTACATCATCCTCGCCTGCTAAGACTCCGCTAGTTGATGATGATGATGATGATCAGTTCGAGAAACTTGTGTGGCCTTGGAAAGGTAATGAGTGACACAATGCCCATCTCCTATGTCATTACAAGTTTTGATATTGAGCAGTATGTGGATATAAAGCTCCTACTAAGTACTAACACAAGTTGTGTGTCTGTGGCTGGGATAGGCATTGTGGTTAACATTCCCACGACGATGACACAAGATGGTCTGTCTTGTACTGGAGAGAGTGGACCACAGCTTAAGGATGAATTGATCAGAAGAGGATTCAATCCGATTAGAGTTCGTACAGTGTGGGACTGTTTCGGTCATTCAGGATCCGGAATAGTTGAATTTAACAGAGACTGGAATGGGCTTCACGACGCTCTGGTGTTCAAGAAGGCTTATCAAGCAGATGGTCATGGGAAAAAGGATTGGCTGTGCGGTGCTGCTGACTCGAGCCTTTATGCATGGCTTGCCAATACTGATGATTACTATAGGGCTAACTATACAGGAGAGTACTTGCGGAAGATGGGTGACCTCAAAAGTATTACTAGTTTTGCTGAAGAAGAGGCCAGGAAAGACCAAAAGCTTCTGCAGCGACTGAACTTTATCTCTGTGAACAGACAAAATCACTTGAAGATGCTACAGGAAATGTTTTCAGAGACTTCTATCAAACTTAAGGTTGAGACTGAAGAAAAAGAAAAGATTCTCCATCGTTACAATGAAGGTCAGCTTTTTTCCTTCTAGCTTCAAGGTTCACATCCCCTCTTGTTGGATCACCCAGCTATAGATTGTGATTATATTTGTGTCACTTTTTTTCCGTTTTGCATATGTAGATCTCACGGGAAGACAACAAAGATCAAGTGATCACTTCAACAGGATATATGCTGATCATGAAAAGCAAAAGGTGCAGCTGGAGTCTCAGATGAAGGAACTTAAAATTAGAGAATCGGAGTTGGCAAAACGTGAGGCAGAGACTGAAACACAGAGGAAAATAGTTGCAAAAGAGCTTGAACAGGTATACGCTAACGTGCTCATTTCGTAAAAACTAATTGCGGGATTGCGCCTTTCTTCTTCTAAATATTTTTCAATTGGCATTATCTTCAGAATGCCGCTAAATATAGTTACGTTGAACTAGCTGCCGTGGAACAGCAAAAGACCAGAGAGAAAGTGAAAAAATTGGCTGTAGATCACAAGGTGTGGGAATACTTCCTTGTTTAAAAAGGTTGGCTCTTTAACTTTATGTGACATGGTCTTGCCGTGTTTTTAACCTTAGATGCAAAAGGAAAAGCTTCATGAAAGAATTACTACACTAGAAAGAGAGCTTGATCAGAAACAAAAACTTGAGCTGGAGGTTGAACAACTGAAAGGACAGTTGAGTGTGATGAGGCACATGGAATTGGACGATAGTACTGAAATTGTGAACAAGGTGGAGACCTTCCTCAGAGGCCTTAGTGAGAAGGAAGGAGAGCTTGCACACGTAAATAAATTTAATCAAGATCTTGTTGTACGGGAGCGGAAGAGCAATGATGAGCTTCAAGAAGCTCGAAGAGCATTGATAAGCGTATGTTGATCTATTATATTAGAAAAGTTGCTCTTTAAACCTATTTTTCTCATAGAGGAGCTAAGTGACTCTTTGCATATAGGTAGTTTATATTATCCTAAACTCATTTATACTAGACATGGTAGGCCAGAGTGGTTGGAAGCATTTTATAGAAAAGACACTACTTGATTTTTCTTAACTTGGTTGTGTTCATAGAATTTGAGAGACACGAGATCGCATATTGGCGTTAGGAGAATGGGGGAGCTTGACACCAAACCGTTCATGGAAGCAATGAGAAGAAAGTATTGTCAAGAAGATCTAGAGGATTGGGCAGTTGAAGTTATCCAGCTCTGGGAGGAATATCTGAAGGACCCAGATTGGCATCCTTTCAAACGGATAAAGCTCGAGACTGCTGAAACAGTAGTGGTATTCCTTCTCTTCTATATCACTAATCCAAACCGATTTTGTTCTCAATATTCCATCCTAAACAATCTGTTTCTCAAGTGTTACCCGCAGAAGACGTGCATTTATGTGCTTATGCAGATTTGTTTATGCATGTTGGACGTGGTTTATGAATTGGTGTTTCAAATAATGTAGAACCCTGAAGCTGTTTGATATCTTTTTTCAGGAAGTAATAGATGAGGATGACGAGAAGTTAAGAACATTGAAGAATGAACTTGGGCAAGATGCATACCAGGCAGTGGCAAATGCATTGCTGGAGATAAACGAGTATAATCCGAGTGGAAGATACATCTCCTCAGAGCTGTGGAACTTTAAAGAAGACAGGAAGGCTACGCTGGAAGAGGGTGTTGCTTGTTTATTGGAGCAATGGAATCAGGCAAAGCGTCATAACTCATAAGCCTTACAAGGTTATATTCGCATTTACCTGGTACACTAAACTGCCAAAATGCTACTTCTTTTTATGTTTTGCCTCCTTGGTTATACTGTGCTTCTTTCAAAGTTTGCTAACTGAGGTCTGTTCTTTGCTGTTGCAGGAGATAAATTGTGTGTGTGAAGGATGTCAAGAACTCCGAGGCCTGCTCAGTAAAGATGCCATGTTCAGTAAATGTCTCGTATTTAATGCACTAAAGGGTCTTAGAATCGTGAAGTAGGTGTAGGTTAGATGGCGTCAAATTGGGATGTGGGTTCGGAATACTACAGTTGACGATCCGTTGAACCATTGCAGACAAATAAGTAACACATCGTTAGAAGCTTCTAAACCTTGCAGAAGGTCTCAGAATTTGTGAAGAACTGCAATATTTCTTTGTAAGAGAGTCTTCTACTAATTAACAAATGTTCCATTGTCAAATATTCCTGAATCACAGAGCAATTTTTTTAATCTTTCAAATTGGTTTGTTCACATTTGTTAAAGAAAATCTGTCGCACTATTTTTCGCTCCTTACTTGAGCTGAAAATAAGATCACGAATATGAAAATAATGAAAAATGGCGTTGATCTATTAGTTTTCATTTGTCAGAAAGGGTAGAACAATATTAAAAGAATGTCTAAAATTACAAGATCCTTTTTTCTGGACCGACCGTATTATACAACAAGATAGAAAAAAAACAAAGATAGAAAACCTAAAAGTTGTTAGGGACGAATCTCATCCCAGTAGTGGAGTCATTTACAAGATGCCAAAGCAGGAAAAAAAAAATGTATGTAATAGAAGAACGAGAATTAAAGACAACTAATCTTTGCAGAAACCGAGTATCCGATTATTGTTGTTTTCTTCTTCTGTACACCCACCAATACTTGCTTCCTTTTTACACTGAAACACCAGATTCAAGAGCTCGACCTCTGTTCATGTCTGGATCTTTGGGTGCTCCTCTCGCCTGATGTTTTCCTTGGTGCTGCGACCAATACCCGTATGCCCTCAAGACTCTGTCAAGGAGGTCTTGTGGCACCGGCTCTCCTCTTCGTTGTTGTGGCGATATACTTGCTGTGTGAACTAGCGTCTTCCATTTGTCCTGCGAAATCACATGTTCTTGCAACATTAGCGACTGTCACATATGAAGATATGATATGTTCCACATTATAAGTCTGTGTTTAGTGTGTTTACCTTCAAGTCCACGTAGGTCCGATGATCTGCATTCTCGAAAGCACGCAGTTTCACATCACGCCATCTGTGTGTTGAGATATATCAGACCATTTGCTTCTGAGGTTTGAAATTAAACCAAGACCAAACCACATGAATTATGGTGGAGAATTGGAGATAGCGTTATATACCTTCCTGTCCCGAGTTCCTCAACTGCTTGAACTAGAGCTTCTACCTCTGTCACGGAGAAGGGTCTCCTGGTTCTGCGCTGGGCAAGCTCACTACGCTTAGGTTTCTGGTTCAACGGAACTATGGCAAGGGCCTTAACTTCCAAAGCTGGAACAGAAACAAGAGCTCTTGAATCTGATGAAGGTTCGTCAACAGATATGTCACTCTGATATGGAACTATTTCGAGGTTATTGTCCACAATAATCCCAGGATTAATCACGTCATCTGCGTGTGGAATACTAGAATCTAACGTGGGAGAAGCCGCAGACCTGGGAAGATCATTAAGAAGCGCTATTGCTTAGGAATCTTCAAGAAGAAAGAACACCAGTGATATTCGATTAAAAGCAAATCCCAGCAGCACAATGACAAGATAGCGATTTTTCTTAGTACCGTTCAGACAAATTTGTAGGGTCTGCTGGCACAACAGGATCTTCGGAACACAAAGGTACGGGAACTTTGCTGGGACCAGGCTCCAAGGTGAACCCAAGATTGCTTAGATTCTCCTCACATGAGATCCCACTCTGTGACAGAGTTTTCTTGTCATCTCTGACCTTTTTCCCATGTACTAATACCCCAACACGTATTCCACCGCTGAGTAAAACACTTACAGCCTCCATCACTGTCCTCTGTAACCAAAAGGGTCAAAGATCACGACTTTGTCCACACAAGAAAACTAAGCATATGCGAGGGAATGAAAGAGAATACACATTGCCATGTACCTTTAGAGATCCTACTGTTGCAGTTTCTGGAACTTCGATAAAAAGCTCTGGAATCCTAAAGGACTTAATGCTTAGCTTTACTGCAACAGAGATAAAAAAAAATACATGAGAACCGTATTATCACGTCCCGGGATAAATGTCTCAGTGTCAAATATCAACCGGTCAAGTACCATGGGAGCCCTTTGAATGGGGACCACAATAGGTAAGATAAGATAACTGCAGAGTTGCGATATAAACTACAATAACCACCTGCATCTCGCTTCTCAGGTAACTTGGAAACACTTCCACTACTGAGTCCTCCATCAGAAGTTACAACCGAGCTTCTGTCAGATGATCTTCTCTTTCTATAAATGGTCTCACGCTGCCATGCGTTGTATCCATAACATGACTTTCTTTTGCGGTAAAGAGTCTTTACACCAGCATCTGATCAAAGTAAGAACAGGACTTAGCACGAGATGAAGAAATGTGTTCAAAAACAAGTGAAGTAGGCTGTGTTACTTACCAGCTCTGTTGTGTCCAAAATCCTTGGGAAATTGTTTCCAGTATTTGGACGCCAGCGACTTTCTTATTCTTCGAACTGTGGGAGACCTATACGTCTTAAATTTATTGCTAAGTTTATGATAGCTATATAATTTTTCATCATCATCTCTACCTAGGTTAGTATGATTCCCATGTCTAACAAAGGAACCATTAGGAGTCATATTCACGCAAGATGGCGATTTCAGATCACCACCCACGCAGACTGATTTCGCAAACTTCGTTGTATCCTCTAAGTTGCAAGCATCAGTGATTAAGCCTCCATTTCCCAAGCCACCGGCTGTTGCTTCTCCCTGTTCATACCCAGTATTCACATTAACATCACCCGTCTCCCCAGTGATGCCTTCAGATTTGACGTGGAAGTCACAACTCCCGTTCTTGGTTTCACACCCATGAACCTTCTTGTAATCAGACATCGGAGTTCGCTCCAAAATGCCGTCATTATCAGGAAAGTTGGGAAACTGAAAACTGTGAACCACACACTTCTCACTAGTGCTTTCATAAGTAGGCTTTGACGCAGAATTTCCCTGGTCAGAGGACTCGGACTTAAAAAGTTTGTATCTATCTTCTTGTTCTTGTTTAATTTCTTTAACGAAATTCTCCTGATTGTTCCCTTCAAATGCATTGGAAGACGCTGAGGAACTATCACATTCCTCCAGCAACTTTCCAGCCAGAGAAGCGAGCAAGTCCATTCCACACGTCTGAGTGTCATCATCGGTCCTCTTGTTTAGGACCTTCCTCTGAAAAAATCAACCGAGAGTCATCAGAGAGCAATTCATGACATTTGAGGTAACAGATCAAGATGAGGATCACATGATCGTTTACCCTGCATGAACGAGGAGCCCTGGGAATGTTAGGGTAATCAAAGCCAACAGATAGGCAATCTAACTTCCTCTTGAACACCATCTCTCAAATATGCATATCACTGGTAACAACAACAAAACGAAGCTTCAAAGAATCAGCGCAAGGATTAACCTTAAGATCTGCATTTCACGACTACAGATCCGATGTTATTCTTTCCATATTTCAAGACATTAAATTTGGACACAAACCAGGTAGATCAGATACATGATCAGGAAGTAGCCATAAGAATCAGCAGTAAAGAAATGTACAGATCAGATCACAAACAACCAAATCCGAGCTCTTGATCTAAGAAAGGCAGAAAATGAGAAATGGATCATGAAGTAGAAATTGAACAAGACTAAAATGTCAGAATTTGCTTACAACTCCAAGGAAAAAGTTTCATTCTAGCTGAAAACAAAAAGTAATCTGACTTTCCCGATCAGATCTCAAACAAAATTGCCAATTTCTGTCGACCCGCTATAGAATTTGATCGGAATTTGAAACCGGTTTCAGAGTCAGGAATCAAAAACTCAACAAAATTCACCAAAAACCCAGAGTTTGACAGATCGGCAAATGCGGAAAACAATTTCGATCAAAACTCACCAAATCAATCACCAGTAGTTGTTTGATCACGATCCAGGGCCACTTAATTACAGATCACGCAAACAGAAACCCCAAATTTCCCATTCCGATTTGATGTTTTATATGTATGTAAATTAATGTACAAAGGAGAAATTAGAATCGATCTATACAGAAGTTGGAGATTCTGAGATTTAAGAAGAAAGGAAGAGTTTTCGAATTTTTTGCGGTATGAATCCGTCGTTGTCCCTCCCTATAAAAGAAAGAGAAAGAAGAAGACGTGAAAAGCCCATAGAAACAGAATATTCTCATAAAATAAATATAAAAAAAAACAAATTTATTGACCACACAAATGACAATGGGTTTGGGATGAGGCAGTTAAGGAAACCGGTAAACCGGCTGTTGTCTGTTACCCTCCTAATTCGTACTCCCTCTGTTTTTTAATAGTTGATGTTTTAGGAAAATGCATCTGGACATTATTTGGATGTATTGGACTCAAAACACATCCAGATACATCCAAATATATTTTTCTTAAAACATCAACTATTAAGGAACAGAGGAAATAGTAAACACCTATTTTCCAGTTAACCGGCTGTTGAGGGTCACACACTCTTATCTCTCTCTCTCTCGGACCATTTCTTATAGAAGATAGGTTTGTCAGAAGAATCTTAATTTTTAGGGATCGGATAAAAATGTTAAAAAGAATAAAATAATATTTGTGATTGGAGTGGGGTCTTTCTACGTGGTACAGAAAGCCTGTGAGAAGTACTACATTGCTTTGGTAATAACGTCACAAGATTCACTAATCTTTTTTTTTTTTTTTTTTTTTTTTTTTATAGACTCTANCCGATCAGTTCCGGTAGAAACGCACCGAGACGCTACAAAGTGGACTCACGCCGAGGGACTACCACCCCGCCTATCCCGAGTTTGAGATACCTTCCGACTAGTGCTATGGGGTAATTAGGCCGCCTGCATTTCCGATTATCATGTAAACCAATTAGGCCTAGGCCCAACTGACAGACTACCCACACAACTGTGATTTTTGTTTTCAGGAAGGATCGAACCCAGGTCTGGGAGTTTCACCCTTCACCCAACCTCTCTCCTACCACTAGACCACAGAGACATGGGCAGATTCACTAATCTGAGTGATGATATAACTTGAACTCCTAGTCCACTGATAATTGTCTGTGCTATATATAATTAGACATGTTGAGCCATGTGCTAATGTCTAATGGGGCCGGGGATGAACGTGATATCTGTGTTTAAGGTTATATAAGTTGGTGGTCTTCTTTTTAATGATCATGTTCTTTCTTTCACTGGAGTGTTAATTTTATGGCTATTTTGCTATACTAAAAATATATTTGGCTAATGTGAGAGCTAAAATACTGTTTGTTGTTTTTGATTTTTGGATTTTGAATTATCAAATCAAGTTCCATTTTTCGTTCTTAAAGTTTGGCTACCAAAATGTGAGAGTCGGAATGTGTTTCATCTAACAAAAATATGGCTCAATCAAATCGAATATTCGAATACTTTTCTTTATGTCGCCTTGTCCCGAGCTTGCATCTGTCTGGCCATGGACCCTTGGAGCCTTCGAAATTATGGGCCTCAGGACAAATGGTAAATGGGTCGAGTCGGACAATTTTATTGGAAAATACAAATAAATGAAAGGGAAATTGTAATAGATAATCTATCTATTACAGATTGACCCTATAGCCTATTAAAAATGTCCATATGAGATTGAAAAAACCTAATCTGATTGGTCCACATAGATATTATATATATCATAATTTTAGTTTAATTAAATTTCCTAATTAACATATAACATAAAAAGATTAATTATTAATAGTATATTTACGTTTTTAATATCAGTGGAATATGGAAAATCTATAAAAGATAAGGAAATTATGTTTGTGGATTAAAGAAAATTAATTGATTGGTCCACATCAACATTAAATATTTAACAAATTTTAAAATAGTATTATCAATAAAAATATATAAGAGAAGGAAATTATGTAAATTTCTATTAACAACAAAAATATTAAACTCATCTAACATTAGAAATATTTTTTCTTTTGTAGTCAAATTAGGAAATCTAATTTTTGTTTTTATCTATTACTTATGAAAACTGAAAGTATTTGATATATATATATATA
>OVBJ01003465.1:0-12134 GCA_900406535.1 Noccaea bulbosa
CCGCGGAGTGTCTGTCAAGGGAAACGCCTACTTTTATGCTCATGAGAAATCTCGTGACGGCGAGTCTGAAGATGTTGGATTTGTATTGGGAATAAAAGAGACTAAAGACTTCTTACTCTGTTTTGATTTTACAAGAGAGAAATTTGGACCGCTTCTGCCTCTTCCGTTTCACTCTGGTACGAGCGTCGCACTCTCATGCGTTAGAGATGAGCAGCTTGCGGTGCTGTCTTACAAGAAGGGTGAGCCATGTGGCAGTGTTGAAATTTGGGTTACCACTAGGGTTGAGCCCAACTCTGTGTCCTGGAGCAAGTTTTTGAGAGTTGAAATGTTCGGTGTTGAAATATTTGACGAATATGATGCTGGGAGCTTCTTCATTGACGAGCAAGAGAAAGTCGCTGTGGTGTTTGCTTGTCACCACACCGCTTTTATCCTTAGAGAAGATGGATACTACAAATCTCTGTGTCTCGGAGAAGCTCCCAATCCCGTAAAACGTTCTAGAACCGGGTATCCTATTCGGGAGATTTGTATTCCCGCACGCGTTTGCTCCTCCTCTTATCGTCCCAGTTTAGTGCAAATCTAGCAACCCCAACTTATGTTTATGTTTATGTTTATGTTTTGTTTCTTGCATTTTTTAGCTAGACTGCTGGACGTCAGTCTTCAGGTTTCGGCTATTTTTTTTCATGCATCTTTTTACCTTTTTGTTAATCCATCTTTATCTTTTAATACTGTGAATACGCAATTCACTAAACTATACTTATTCAACTTTATCATACCACATAAATGAGGGATTAATAATGCCTATCAAGACCCAGATATGTCTGTTTCTTGGATATCTGCTTCTCCCAAAGTCCAGCAACTTTCTCGATTGGACATCCTTAGTCTCCGGCAACAAGAGCTGCACGGCCACCGTCATTTGAGCTAACATTTTATTTGATGAAAAAAAAAAATAAGATACACGATTATAAGAAAGAGATGGTTATCTTCTTCAACGATGGGATGATGAGATCGGACCCATCAAGTTGCAAAATTAAACTACTCATCACACTGAAATCTATACTATATAAAAGTTGAGCCTATAAGCCTCCGAGAGCGTCCACATAGGATTTTAAGACGCGATTTTATTGGTCCACATAAGCAATTCTGAAATTAAGAAATTTTTCAAATTTTAAACCACCAATAATATCATCCCACATCATCATATTAAATTAAAAAATTTTCCATATTTTAAACAACTAATATTATCATTCTATATTGTCATATATAATTAGTAAATTTTATATATTTTAAACAACCAATAGTATTAATTTATATTATTATCTATAATATTTGTTGTATTTGTTAAATTAGATTACATTAATCAATTGTTTTTTAAATAGTTTAATGGAAATTCAACATAAAAAAAAAGTAAAACTAGCAAAAAAAAAGCTAGAAAGAAATTATTATCAAACCGAAAACTCAATGTTGGAAAAGCTAAACTAACTAATTAAAATAAAAATGAAATTAACAACTTAGCTATTTCAAGGCATGGTATTGGCTATAAATAGTTCTGTAAACTTACAATAAACATATACAAGTTCTAAAGATAATTATATTCTTCAAGAGATAGAGAGTGTTTATTTAAAAAACTATAGAGAAAGTTTATTAAAATAACTATGTCGTCTTCCAGTTCTTTTGTTTCTGATCGGTTACGCCATCCTTTTGTTTTCGATGAACTTACAAAAGGAGTTACTAAAAAGGAACTACTTGGTAGAATCATCCACTTTTGGGAGGCAAAGAACCCTAAAAAAAGGAGGTCTGCTTGATACGAACTGCTTTTAATCGGAAAAATATAAATTAAATTTCATGGGAGTGAACAAATAATTGTCAAATCTATTGTGGATGTGTTGATAATATTATTATTTAAAATGTAGATATATTGTTTGGTATTTCATATGAAAACATTTATAAATAAATAATATATATTAAAAACAATAAAATATTAGCCAATATTAAATAATATTTCCAAATTTTAAACAATCAATAGTATCGTTGCACATCATCATATAATATTAACTATTTGGTGAATTAAATGATTTCCTTTTTATAATTCAAGACAATTTCCTAATTCAAATATATTATATATTTTTCGTATTAAAGAGTTTATATAATAAGATAAATTATATTTCTAATACCAATAAAAATGAATATAAATTAATATTAATAATTTTTAATAAATCTAATATATGATATAAATCATAATATAATCAGTTTTAAATTAAATACTTTACAAGTAGTAACTGGATTTGAAAGATTTATACAAAAACATTTGGAGAATTACAAAAAAATAAAAATAAAAAGAGAAAGTTACACCCTAATAACTGAATTTGTTTTCAAAACAAACATTATATAATCTAGATATGAAATAAAAAGAGATAGAAACAAAAGAAAAACAAAAACAAATATTAAGACACTTGAGTTCATGTGTAGTTCCATACGAGATGATGAGAGAGATCAAGTTTTGCGAGATCCAATGTAAAATTACATTGAGAGAAGAAAAATATAAGTTTAGCACACTAGATAACGCTTAATTCATCACAAAAGTGTTAACAATAATGGTTGAAGAAGTAAGCAATGTACTTACACTTCTATAGAGCAGAGGAGAGTTCAGAAGAGATTTGATAATCCATCTCACACCACATTTGTCTAAAAAAATATTTCAAGTTGTATCATCAAAACAAGATTTTGTGTTACAGATTATAATGCATGCCAAACAGAGAGACTGCTTTCTTAAGTGAACTTCGGGCATCATTCATTCATCGGCATCCTTCACAGCCTTAAAGAGAATTTTATCTTAATGTAAATCACAATACTTGAAAAGGAAATGATTATAAATCTTCTACTAATGCAAAAAAATCCAAAGGTAGAAAGGAGTAGACAATAAAACTATTGGGGGCAAAGTAATCATCTTTGTTGCACTTTGAAGAAGTTATGATAACGGGTGTTCGATTGCCACAAGTTTGATGAGGAAAATGGCTGGATAACAAACTCATACTGCAAATTTACATATGCAGAAGATATGGAAGAAGAACAGAAAGAAGATGAGAACAAAGAACATTGAAGATGAAAATACCAAAGTAGAAAGACAAAAAAATGAAAAAAAAAAAACAAAGATGAAGACGAAAACATCAAATTAAGAAACCACGAAGATGAAATATAAAAAAAATCAAAAAAGAACGGAGGAGAATAAACCTAACAAAAACAAAAAGAGGAAGCATGATAAGCGCAAGATAAAAAGAGCAAAGTAGAAGATTAGCGTAGATGAGCGAAGATGAAAAAAAAAACAAATAAGAATAAAAGAAAAAAAAAGAAGCTACCAATTAAGAACAAAAACAAAAAAATATTAAAACAAAGATAAATATGAAAAAGAACGGAGAATAAATTAAAGGACAATGATGTGGGTGATTTGACTTATCTTCAAATTAGGTTCTAAAATCCTAAAAATCTATTTAAGATTTGTCACTGAATTTGATCATTTTAAAAAGTTAGAGATTATTATTTTTTGAAAGAATGATACTATTAGATTTTCAAAGGATCTAAACTAACAAATATAACATATGAAAAGAAATTAATTTAAAATTTAGTTTAAGAAAAGTCTTATGTTTAAAGCATTAATACTAATTTTTTTTAATCAACTACAATTCAATCATTCATAACAAGTAATCATATATGCTAATTTGAAGCAAATCAAAGTTGATGTTGTATAATAGATTATTATTTTTTGGTATATAAACAACAATGCAAACTAATTTAATTGGTTATTATCAAGCAAAACAAAAGGCCGATGTAGTTTACAATAAAAAAAATTTCTTGGCCAATAACAACACGGCAAACTATAAGGTAATTTCTCAGCATTTTCTAATTCAATTCACTTTAATAAATATTGGTTAAGGCTGATCATGTTGTCATACTATTTGAAAGAGAAAAGTTTATGATATGTTCTTATATTGAATTTTATGAAGAAATGAAGAAAATATATAAATATATCTAAGATACCGTTTGCCAATTTATATTAAACGACAATATCTATGATACAAACATTCAATTTTATGTTGATTTCTACCAAACATCGATATTTATAGATTCTAATTATCAAACAAAAACAACCATAAAATTTTGACTAAATTGTAATATTTTATAATAATATATCTAACTTTTAAATCAGCGTGTTATGTTAGTGGTATACTAATTTTATTACACGTTGTTAAAAAATGAGAACACAACTATCAAAATTCTAATACGTTTCTGAGGCTCATATAAATTCTTATGTAAGATGAGATTAAATTAATCAATATTTTAATTAGGTGAAATTAATTGATAATTTCAAAAATAATATGTGAATCGAGATAAAAATGCAAATGTAACCTATATTTTCTCTTTTTAAATGGGTTTATTATTATTTTACTTAATAAAATCTATAATTTTATAAACAAATACAAGTAGCAGAAAATAACAAATCATTTTTTAAATAAAATTTTACAATAAAGTTTGATAATATTAAAATTATTAGTATATTAAATAAAATTATTAATACAGATCCGCGCGTAGCGCGGGTTAAAAATCTAGTCTATACTATATAAAAGTTGAGGCTATAAGCCTCTGAGAGCGTCCACGTAGGATTTTAAGACGCAATTTGACTGGTCCACATAAAAATTTACATAATTTATAAATTTTCCAAATTTTAAACCACCAATAGTATCGTTCCACATTATTATATAAAATTAAGAAATTTTCCATATTTTAAACAACCAATAGTATTATTCCATAACATCATATAAAATTAAGACTATATTTTAAACAATCAATAATATTAATTTATATCATTATCTATAAAATTAGCTGAATATGTTAAATTAGTTGACTTATTTCTTATGTTTAAAAAAAATTAATTAATATAACATGCTTAAATTAGAAATTCCACAAGTTCAAAATAATTAAATTAATATTTTAAAATATAAAATTTGATGTATACTATATAAAAGTTCTTATATCATTATCTATAAAATTAGTTGTATTTGTTAAATTAGTTGACTTAATTCTTATGTTTCAAGAAAATTAATTAATATAACATGTTTAAATTAGAAACTCCACAAGTCCAAAATAATAAAATTAATATTTTTAAATATAAGATTTGAGATATCTATATTATATAAAAATTGAGGCTAAATGCCTCTAACGGTGTCCACATCAACTTTTAATTTTGTTTAAACCAATTAAATTATGCCAAATCAGCATCTCTAAAATTAAGAAATTTTCCAAATTTTAAACAACCAATAATATTTTTCTATATCATCATCTAAGATTAAGAAATTTTCCAAATTTTAGATTTAAAATATCGATAGATATAAGAAAATCATTTATAAGTTTTTAATAACACCAAAAATCTACTTATATTTATATTAGGAAAAATTATTAATTTGAGATAATATTTTTATATAATTATAGAAATAATCACTGAAATTTTTTAACAAATAAGAAATAACAAATTTATAAAGCATATATATATATATATATATATATATTATACGTGGACACTCTAAATAACTTATGTATCGATATCAAATTAAAAAAGCTTATGTTAAAAATAGTTTACAAATTTCAACATAAAATTAATATTTTACAAGATGAATGAAGCCATGTAGAATTTAAATGGTGGAGAAATAAGCTAGACAAATAAGAAAGAAAAAAATTGAAAAAAAAAAAGACACAAAGAAGAAAGGTAAGAAGATAAAACCGAAGAAGAGCGAAAACGAATATATTGAATTGCGAAGACAAAGTAGAAACCAAATAATACAAAGATTAATAAGAAAAAATCAGATAAAGAACTTGCGAAGAAAAATTTGAAGAGGAAATCAAATAATAAGGAAAGAGAAGAAACCAAACAAAAACAAAAAACTTTGAAGAGGAAATCAAATAATAAGGAAGGAGAAGAAACCAAACAAAAACAAAAAACTTGCAAAGACCAATCTAAAGAGAAAAGCGAATAAGAATGAAGGATACGAAACCAAACAAAAACAAAAACAAAAAGAATAAAAAGAAGCACGAAGACGAAGAAAAACAAACGCAAAGATGAGTGAAAATAAAGAAAAACTATATAAGAGAAAAGACAAAGAATAAATCAAAACATAAGGTACTGAATAATAATGAACCAAAAAAAATTAAAAAAGATAAAAACAAGAACGAAGACACTTAGAAGACCTAGAAAATCTAGAAAACCTACCATCATATTAGCTTATCTTCTAACTTAAATTTGTCTATACGTACATTTTCATTTTTAAGTTTGGTTTGATGTATCAGATAATGAAAATATGTTCTACATAGGATTAAATATACTTATGCTAAAATATGTGCAAAAGCAATAGTGTGAGGAACAAATTAGAAGGGAGAATAACCAATACAAAGAAGAAGAAAACAAACTCTAGGAAAACATTAGCATTTTCGATGTAAATAATTAATCATAGAAGAAACAGAAGAATAAAAACCAAGAAAAAAGAAAAGAAAAAAGAAGTAACTTAAGAAAATGGAGGACGAAGATAGCAAAGAACAAAACTATAAAAAAAAACAAAAAAGATAAGGCTAAAGAAGAAAACTAGCTAAATAAAAAGATAAAACCGAAAAATAAGAAATTGAAAGCTAGGTGTAACTATATCTTTATGATCGCATAAATTAAATTATTTATATTATTATTAGACATTGCTTATTACATGTGTGTATATGTAATTGTACCATCTCTAGCTTAATTTTGTTTCTGTGAATGTTTTTTATTTTTAAGTTTGGTTGGGTGTATTAGATAATTTAATTTTTATTTTACATAAGATTAAATTAAAGAGAATTACAATAAAACTATTTATAAAAAGGAACAAATCCTCGAGAATAATCAAGAAAACTGAAGAGAAGAAACTAAACAAAAGAAATATAGCAAACTCTTTACAACCTCGACCGTATAAACTAATCATAGAAAAACTGAAGAATAAGAACCAAGACAAGGACAAAAATAAGAAGAAACATTAAAAAAAAAAAGTGAAGACAATGATATCAAAGAATGAGGACAAAAGATAAACAAAAAAATAACAAAGATGAAGAAAGAGATCGAATAAGAAATTGTAAGGACAAAAAATTGAAGATGAAGGAAGACGAGAGAAATAAAGATGAAGAAGAACAAACAAAAAAGAAGAAATCAAATAAAAAACAAAAATTAAAAAAAATACTAAAAAACGAAACAAAAAAAGAAAAATAAAAACATTTATTTATTGCAATTAATCATGATATCGACGAAAAAAACTTATGAATAAATATTTAATCAAATTATTAATACAGATCCGTGCGTAGCGCGGTGAAAAACCTAGTTGTATTTTGGAAAGTTGATTACTTTGAAAAGCTATCAATTTTATGGGCACGTGGAATTAAGTCGATTGCGAGCCATCTCGTGAGATTCCTGATTCCGTGCCATTTGCGCAAAATCTCGATTGATCCTCAAACCAAGAAAAAAAGGTGATGTATTATTTATTATTTCAATTTGCCGTTTCAGGTCCACATTATTACATTTGATATATTTGCATTACAAAGGAAATAACAACATCACACATTCACAAATCACAACTATATGTTTTTTCAAGGCAAGAGCACAACGGAGCCAGAGGTGATCCTATTCTCAAGATCAGCATGAGCATCAGCGACACGAGACAAAGGGTACTTGTGGTTCACACGAGCCTTTATGATGCCAGCATCAACATTGGCGAAAACCTCCCCTGCACACTCCAACAGCTCGTCTCGAGTTTCATTGTAATGCATCATGGAAGGTCTTGTCAAGAAGAGCGACTTTGGAGAAAGGTCAGACAATGGAACCGGATCTGGAGATCCCGAGGATTGTCCAAAGCTCACCATGTACCCTCGGTTCTTTAAACATGCTAGTGATCCCTGAAAAAACCCATCAAAATATTCACTGAGAAATCCGAAAACCACATATAGAACAAAATCAGTCTTCGCTCTTCATGATCAGTACCTTAAAGGTGTCTTTTCCAACTGAGTCATAAACAACATCGACTCCCTTGCCCGATGTAATGTCGTTGACCCGGGAAACAAAATCCTCGTTCTTGTACATGATAACATGGTGGCATCCATCTTCTTTGGCTTGAGCCGCTTTCTCATTAGTCGAGACAGTTCCAATGACTATGGCTCCAAGCGCATTTGCCCATTGACACAACAGAGACCCAACTCCACCAGCTGCAGCATGAACAAAGACTGTATGCCCACGTTCCACCTTTCCAAATACAAACACGACTTAAAGAGCCATATAGTGAAGAGTTCTTGAAGCAACGGCAAAGTAGTGGAAGAAAAACTAACCTTGAAGCAACGGCGAAGAAGAAACTGTGCAGTCATACCCTTGAGCATGATTGATGCTGCAACGATAGGATCGATAGATGCAGGAACAGGAACCACTTTATCTGCTGGAAGGATTTGTTCCTCTGCGTAAGCACCCATCGGATTTCCAGCATAAGCTACGAGATCACCGATCTTTCTTCCGGTCAATCCCGGTCCAACAGCTACCACCTCTCCAACAGCCTCCATACCTATGATCATCAGAAATGACACATTAGTTAGGCTCCAAAGAAAGAAAGAAAAAAAAACATCCTTTTTGGTTGTAGAGAGCAGAACCTGGGGTGTAGGGCATAGAAGCAGGCTTGTAAACACCTTTCCTGTAGTAGATATCAATGAAGTTAAGCCCTATCGCCTTATTCTTTACGCGTATCTCTCCATCTTTTGGCTCGCCTACTTCCACATCTTCCCATTTCAGAACCTTCCAATGAGAAACAATAAGCAAACAGATTTGAAATACTGAGATATACAGATCAAGCAGCAGAATGTGAGAAAGATCACGTTTTTTAGCCAAAGATAGCACAACGCAGTGCCTACACAATCCTGAATCTTATAAGTAACACAAACTCCGTTTGAAAATACATCATTGGCTCCATCGATTTCGACGCAAGCTCGAATCCTATACATACTCATTGCAGAAGCACTTTGATCAGCGTTTCACTATTACATAATCCAAGAATTACGATCCATCCGATGCAATTCAGGTTTATAATATGTAATAAGAGTGTGTTGAATCCCAAATGAACTAAAGCTTATAGTGAATCCCAGATCATATAAATTCTAATCACAGAACAATACAGAGATCCACAATCGCAATCTAATTTCTCAGATAAGATTACCGGACATTCAAAACCGAGACTTTACTCACCTCGGGACCTCCATGCTCGTAAACCCGAATACCTTTCACCATCTTCTTCTCCGGCGACTCCTCCACCGCGACAGTACTCAGAGCTCTTACAACAACCGAAGCGCCACGTGTAGAAACCGGAAAACTCGAGAACTCGGCAGGTTTTAGAAGAAAGATGAGATTTCGTGGAAAACTCGAGAATCTTGGGTGATACAGACGACGTAACAGATGTCCAGACGCTTGAAGACACGAGTGATGAAGAGTCAATGATGCTGCCATTTTCAATGTCCCCCTCCTTCACCTCTTTCCTCCTAACTTTATTTTCTTTTCCCATTTTTGTCCTTTAACTTTCAATATATTACATTGCTACCACGTTAGTTTTAAAACATTCACTAAACCATTCAAAAATTCAATTAACACGAAAACTAAACACACGTGTAACACATATTTTAGAGAAATGGTGTGAAACATAAATACTTCATCTTTTTATGTATATAAGTGTGGCGAATTAAGAAGACCCAAGTATGTTGCTTTCTTGGATATCACGCTTCCTTTTCATTCTCCTCCAAAACCAATGCTTATCCCAAAGTCCGGCAACTTTCTCGATCGGAACATTCTTAGTATCCGGCAAAAACAGCTGCACGGCCACCGTCATAACCACCACCCACCCTCCATAAAAGAAGAAAATCCCCGCTCGGAACTTGCATAACATCGGCGGTACGCTTTGAGCCACCGCGAAAGTGAAAACAAAACTCACGGCCACCGTAACACTCTGCGCCGCCGATCTAACCTCCAGCGGAAAAATCTCGCTCGGTACCAACCACCCTAATGGACCCCACGACCAACCAAACCCCGCCACGTAGACACACACCAAAACCACAACCGCGTAACCATATCTTTCCCCGATCACTCCATCGTGAACTTCAGCCACCATGATGATCACACCAATAGTAACTTGCGACACAAGCATCTGTAACCCTCCTATCAAAAACAGAGTCCTTCTACCAATTCTGTCCACAACAAGCATAGATAAGAACGTCGACGCGGTTCCCACGATTCCGGTCACGAGCGTCGACAACAATGAACCGCTCTCTCCGAAACCAACGGTTCTAAACAGAACCGGCGCGTAGAAAGCAACAACGTTGATTCCCGTAACTTGCTGAAAGAAAGGTATCACAAAAGCCGTCACTAACTCAGGCCTGTACTTTCTCTGAAGCAGTTTCACAAACGCGTGGTCATCTGTGTTTTCATCAGAGCTCGCTTCAACGAGATCGGTAAGCTCGTCTTGGACGTCGTTTGTTCCACGGATACGGCGGAGCATGAGCTCGGCCTTGCGAACGTCTCCGGTAGTTTGTATGATACTGTTCGGTGTTTCCGGGAGAAAGAGTGAGCCTAACGTGAGGATTGAAGCCGGAATCGCGGCTGTGGCCAATGAGATTCTCCAGCCGTAGCCGCCTTTGATCTTTTGGGTTTCGTAGTTTGTGAAATTCGCGGTAAGGAAACCAATTCCGATGCAGAGCTGGAAACCGTTGCTGATTGCTCCTCTGTATTTCGCCGGCGCCATCTCCGAGAGATACAGAGGAACCGCCTGTAAAAAGAGAAACAAGAAAATGAAAAAAGTACATTTTAACAATTTTTAAAATGTATTCCTAATTGACGAATGTTCCTTGAACAAGTACTATTCTTTAACAATTCGACCCCAAAACCTTGTCTTTGAAACATTCAACCTCATTAATTACCACAAGAAAAGTCAATCTCAGACTAATCAACTCGTCTTTTCTAACAAATTGACCCCAACACTCTTGTATTTTTAGATTATGTACTCATATTATAGTCCTAAACCAAATCACACCGGTCAAGTCGTCTATTGTTACCTGGTTTGCGAAACCAACGCCAACGCCGAGCAAGAGACGTGCAATGATGAGCATAGTAACGTTTTGAGCAGAGCCTCCAAGAGCAGAGCCAGCAAGAAAGGCCACGCCGCCGAGAAATATAGAAGGCTTGCGACCAAAGGAACGAGTCACGGACGAAGCTAACAGACAAGAGATGAAACCGGAAACGTAGAGAGAAGACGTGAAGGACGTAAGAAGTTGGCTATTGAAAAGACAGTAGTGGTTCTTGTTGTTGTTGCTTCTTCTTATTCTATCTTCTTCTTGGAGCTCATATACTTTTGGGAAAAATCTTTTCAGAAACGGCCCCATTGACATCACTCCACCTACATGGTTTCGATATTACAGGGTTTGCATATTAAATAAATAAAAAAACTTAACCTTTTTTTTATCACCTAAAAACTATGACCTTGATTGTTTGTTTGAGTTTGGTTTTTAGATTTGCAGTTTTTAAAAGTAAATATAGTGAAGAATTGAAATGTTATCTATTTATAATATGATTTTTTTTTTTTTTGGTTATGAACTTGAACACAAACTCAAAAATTTGGTTTGAAACAATCGAAATCTATAAGTTATATGTAAACCTGAAACCCCGATGTCGTAACCGAAGATGACACCTCCCATGGCGGCCATGACGCATGATGCCACCACAAAATAAGTTATCTTCCCGCCAGATTCTGATGTAGCCATGGCTCCTTTTCTTGATTCTTCTTCTCCCATTTTCACATAGAGGGACACTCACTCATACACAACTATAATTAACAATTCATGTTTAAGTTATAAATTTTGAAGAAATGACCGGATAAAACTCTAAAGGTTGAGTTTCGAAGTAGACAAACTTATTGGACCATATAGTGTTTTTTGACTTGAGTGTGGAACTTTTTTGTTTTGGCTAATTAGATATCCAAAGTGGACCATAAAAGCAGAGACGTGTGAGGGCAAAGGCATTGCACACGCCCTCTAGGGTGTCATTAGAATTATTTAAG
>OVBJ01003466.1:0-12133 GCA_900406535.1 Noccaea bulbosa
GAGGGCGATTTGGCAAGCTAGCATTGGGGATCAAGTCGATATGATGCTGAAGTGGGGCAAGCGGTTTGGCGATGTCCGTTCTCACAGCAGCTAAAGCAACGAAGTGCACCAGTTCGAGGAAGATGAGAATTGGCAATGGTCTCAACGGGGAGGACTGATTTGTCCGTGTTATTGCATACTTGTTGATCCTTTGGAGTCTGACTTGAAGAAACTTGATTCTGAAGAGAAGGCAAGCGAGGGCGTGAGCCAGCTGTGGACCAACTGGTGCGAAACTGTTGCTCCATACTAATAGCACGTTGGTGAGCTTCGGAGACAGAGGATGGGTTAAACTGTTGTAACGCAAGTTTGAGTTGATTACAGAGACCACCAATAAAGCGAGACACTAGTTGTTCCTCTGTTTCGAGCAACGTGGAGCGAGCAATCATCTGAAAGAAGTCTGTCGCATATTCATCTCGGTGCGTGATCCTTGTCGTAGATTATGGAGTTTATTGTAGAGTGTTTGTTCGTAGTTATATGGAAGAAAACCCCTGCATAGATGTTTTTTAAACGTTCCCAAGACTCTATCTTACGTTTCCCAGAGCGACGTCGAGACTCTTTCAATTGATTCCACCAAGCTGAAGCCCGATTTTGAAACGTGTAGCTACTAAAGGGATATGCATGTCGTCTGGAACTTGCTTGAAATTGAGTATCTCTTCAACCTTGTTTAGCCAATCAACAAAATCTTCTGGGTTGAGTGAGCCCGTGAATTCAGGGATATCCACTTTGAATCCTGATTCCCAGCGAACAGAGTAATTGTTTTTGGTTAAGTCTTGACGATCCTCATGATTAGTATTATGGTTAAGAGTGCGTTGCTGATCACGATTGGGAGCAGCAAACAGGTTGTCGACCATCTCGTCATCATCAGAGAAAGGATCTCTGTTTTGCTGATCGTCTGGTCCGTGGTTGTTGCGATCCTGCAGCACTGTGTATAAAGTGTAGCGACTATTAACGATTTTTGAAGGTTGATGGTGAAAGCTTCCAATGTCTAGCGAAGATCTTCATGTTCTTCGGCTGTCTGTTTCCGCGGAGCCATGATATCTGGACCGAGTTCTAATTAATAAATTAAAACTGGTGGATTCTGATATCAACTGATGAAGTAACCGATAGGGTTTGTGGTTTCGATCGTTTAGTCTAAGAATTTCCAAACGAAACACACACTCTTTGTATCGTTGAGAATCGAAGTTCTATCCGAGACAAGAGATTTAAGAGAGCAAAAGCTTCTTTGATTATTAATGAATAAGAGTTGTGTCCTTACAAACCAAGGCATCAACTAATAGGAAAAAAACACTTATTGTATCGATAAAAGATAAAAACACCAAAGAAAGGAAAGTTAGCTCTAACAAAGGAAAGTTAGCTCTAACAAAGAATGAAAGCTAAAAGGAAAAGGAAAAGGAATGCATGCTGCATCCCCATCAGATTTTTTTTTTTTTTTTTTTAAATATATATTATTATTTAATCATAACTCAAAGGATGATCGGAAAAGTACAACTCCGACAAGAAAAGGTCCATCGGAGAAACGAAAAACGAACGGGAAATTAAGAGAGTCACGAAAAAACCTAACACAAGGATCTAAGGAGGAAAAAGGAATCACCGGTTGATCTCTCCACTTCACCCACCGACGGATACAAGAGAGGAGAGACCTTCTTCAACGCCACCCGCAATCACCACCACCCGGAGATCCGACTCCGGCGTCGCTCCTTAGAAAATTAAGACTTGCTTCCGATCCAACCTTCTTCCGGCAAGATCCATTTAAGACGCCTTTAGAAACCCCACGGCCACATCGCCGGGCCTTGGGAGCAACCCGATCTCAAAGACCTTGAACCAGATCTGAACCGCCACCACGTCTGAAGACACCTCCGGCTCACTGAACGAAGAAACCATCAATCCGGTCATAACCTTGACCTCCGACTTCGTAGTCGAACTCTGACTCGCCGACCCGCCATCAACACACAGATCCAAAGACAACCACCGGAGGAAGTTCTGACTAGCAGCGAACCCACCTAAACCGCGAAGAAGAGACACTTCTCAAACCCTAAAAACTCACCACTAGATCTGGCCTCAGATTCTCAGCCGCCTCGCAGAGAGACCTTCGAAAGATCCGACAGTGAGGTTGTTCAAGCCCGAGCTTCCGCAGCGACTCCTCCACCAGTTGAGCACACCACATCCCCGCCGGAGATAGAATCCAGCCCTAACAGAACCGCCGACGAGACTTCCACCGGCGATGAAGACCAAGAAGCAAAAAGAAAAAACAAGGAGGTCCCTTCACAGCGCCGGCGAAAACGCCAGACACCGGAAAATACCTCAGATCGGGAAAACGGAGGAGGAAGCTGAAGAGAAAAGGTGAGAGAGAAATTGCTCGCGCGTGTAACTCACGCGTCGATTTCGTTTTTTTTAGAGGTAACACAATATCACCATCAGATTTGTTTTTGAAGATAACCATGACTCTCTTCTTTATTCTTATCTTGATGATAAAGAGGAAAATGATCATTTCATTCCTTTAACTATTCGTAATCCGTATAATTATTTTCCATCTATCACTTGCTCACTTTAATATTTTAAATATGTGTTGACTGTGCAAATTTGAAATTTAAAAATCAAATTTTCAACAGTAAGCATAAATCGTTAAATAAAATAGTAAATACATCATGATTTTCATCCTTATATATAAGAAAAAATAAACAAATGATCTGAAATGGTTATTGACGACTTTTAGTGATATGAAACAGACATAAATTTTTCTTCTTCTTTTTTTGGTATAATGATGAAAATCATAATGCATTTACTATTTTATTTAATGTTGTATTTTTATTGTTAAAACTTTTAATCCCAATTTTGCATTGTCAACTCTTATTTGAGGAATTAAAGTGAGCAAATAGTTGATGAATAAACAAATGGACTTGCGGTGGAGTTAACAAAGGCAAAAAAAACTCCAAAACATTTTGACGCATGGTATACAACCCGGTGCTCTTTCCCTTCGTGAAAAAAACTCTCCGACATCTCATTGCTTCGATGATAGCTGATGTCACCCTGGAAGCTGGAACAAGTCCTGCAGCACAAACCCCAATGGGTACAAGTTCTAAAAATCTCCAATTTTTCCGATTAATCCTTTGATTAATCGCTCGAAGGGGGATGACCGTAGCGATACCGATTTTACCCAGTTAATTATAATAATCGCCAATTAATTTTGCAAATCGGTAAGTTAAATTTATATTATCTGAAATATGATTGTCTCAGTTGATAATCGTTTGTAAAATTCGATCAAAAAATAAAAGTTCATTCTGTTTAGAGTTATCTTAACCAAAAAAACATGTGATTAATCGTTTTCAACAAATCAATTTGGGATTTATCTTCTAAACACAAATCTTGACTATTTTTGTCTTATATAGTATATGTGAATTTTATAAAAAAACATTATATAGGTTAGAAATATATGATTTTCATACTGATGTGTTATTTTATGTATAAAATGTTTTAAAACATATAAAAATGTAGCAAAAATTATACCCCGATTAATCCCTGATTTATTAGCCATTTTTCAAAAATCGCTAATCGTTGTCCAATGAAAAATAGCTGATCGTTGTCCAACTGATTAATTAGCGCTGAGCGAGTTCTTGAACTATACTAATCGAAGATGCTTTGATGGAGGAACTAGTGGAAGGAGATCTTACTACAGCTGAGATCGATAATATGATTAATAAGCTTGCAGACAGCATCATGGACGAGGAAATGCTAGCAAATGATGATCTGCTAGGAGATGAATTGGAATCTGAATTTGAACATATAGAACGTATATTACAACTCTCCCCAATTATTTTGCAGGATAATGACATTGAGTTAAAGAACCAGGAATCAGCAGCCGTACCTCCAAAACAGCAAAAGAAAATGTCCTCGAAAGGTTTGCACGGGCAAAAGAAGATACAAGCCGCAAGCCCAAGCAAGAAAGGCACACAAGCTTCAAGGAAGATTAATGCTCTTCGTGTTAAACCCTCCCCAAAGAAAAAACAAGGAACGGGTAAAACTTCTAAACCATTGGTTTCTTCTTCTCTTTTTCCTCGTACTGAGGTGATTCCTTCTGCTCTAAGCAAGAAATCTTCTACTGTCTAAGGTTCGGCAGTGTCCCAGAAACCACCCAGTAAGAAGGTATGAATACAACTGCTTGGAACTGTCAAGGTGCAGGAGCTTATTTGACCAAGAAACATCTTCAGGAATTGCACCATTTTTTTTGTACCATCTTTTCTTTTTCTTTCGAAAACAATTTTTTTTTTTATCTTTTATGCAAGATTTACAACTTTCTTTTGGTTATAATAAATTGTTCACCGTGGATCCAGAGGGGCTAAGCGGTGGACTAGCTTTGTTTTATTTTGATTCTTTTGATGTAAAAATTATTTCTGCTGATAACCGTTTGATAGACATTGAAACTACTATTGAAGGGAAAAAGTCTTTATGACCTTTGTCTATGGAGATCCGGTATTTGAACACCGAGAAAAATTTTGGGATAGACTCAGCCAACTCAGTCACACTCGACAAGGGCCATGGTTCACGATCGGAGATTTTAATGAAATGGTTGGTAACAATGAAAAACGTGGTGGGAGAAAAAGAGCATAGTCGTCTTTCTTACCATTTCGAGAAAAGAGTTTGGCTGTTTGCGCTTCGCGGTATTGTTCGGTAGGACCATAGTACACCATCGAGCTCTTCGGCCCATCTTCCCTTTTTCGAGTCTAGACGCTTTTTCAATCCGGCGACGATCTTTTTGTTTGTTGCTTCCATTTGTCCATTGCCCTCAGGATACCACGGTGTAGATTTATTTATCCTTATTTTGCATCGGTTACAGAAATTCTCGAACTTGGCTGAAATGAATTGAGATCCGTTGTCGGTGACGATCTCGTAGGGGAGCCCATGTTGGCAAATGATATTCTTCCAGACGAACTGCTGGACATCGGTGTCATTGATCAGAGCGTACGATTCAGCTTTTACGCACTTGGTTAAGTAGTCCATCATAACAAGGAGGAAGCACTTCTGCTTCGACGCTGGGAAAGGTCCGACAATATCTATCGCCCATCGCATGAACGGGTATGGTGTGGCGGATGAGGTGAGTGGTTCGGTAGGTTGATGATGATCGGGGCATGTCGCTGGCACTTCTCGCAATGAGTGACGAAGTCTTCGCAATCCTTGATCATGCTCGGCAAAAAAAAGTCCGTGCTTCTTGATTTTCAAGGCTAGTGACCGACTTCCTGAGTGGTTTCCTCCTGCTCCATCATGTGTCTCCCTCATGACCTCCTGACACATCCATTGTGACGATGCAGCTCATTAAGACGTTTGACGCACTCCATCGGAATAGGTTACCGTCGAGCATTGTATAGTAGGCGTTTCTAGCCTTAAGCCGGTGTGCTGCCCATGTGTCCATTTGTGAGGGTCGTTCTAGCTATATACAAAATTCTTGATTAATAATAACATAAATAAATCAAATTTTTTTAGGGGTGGGGCTCCCTGTATTTCTATTTAGTTTTTTTGGGGTGATAGTGGAAAAGTTGACAGAGGGGCTAGAGTGGGCTCAGCAGTCAGCCTTCATTCGAATTGAGCTAGGGGAGCGTTAAGAGCATGCAACGCAAAGCGGCCTTTCATTCCCTTGTTTCGTCGTGGCACACCCGGTGTTCTCTAATCCTCTTTCGGGTCATCTTCTTGCTCGACATCCATGGGCTCAGACGTAGATTCATCGGTGTCAACTGTGGCTCTGGATATCATCAGTGTGCGATCAGGACGGTTGATGCTCGGCTGATCAATGCTCTCGTTTGGTACCATTCTCTTCAGATCTGGGTCAGAGGTTGATGCTAGGGCTGCTAGTGCGTCTGCCGAAGAGTTATCGCTTCGTGGTATATTGGTTAGTTCGAAGGTTACGAACTCTTTTGCAATTTCCTATATGACTTTCTGGTAACTGTCCATACGATCACTCTTTGCTTCATATACTCCGTTAAACTGGCTTGCGACGAGCTGCGAGTCACAATATGCGTGAATGTGTCGGGCGCCGATCCCTTCTGCTAATCGCATTTTGGCGATGATCGCTTCGTACTCCGCTTCACTGTTTGGGGCCGAGAACGCGAGCCGAAAAGATTGTTCAAAGATTTATCCTGTTGTTGGGGTTGGATTTCACCCTTGGACATTATCGTTCGAACCGTCCCAATGGTGAGGGAAGCCGGACCTAACCGTTTGTTAACCGGCGAACCGACAGTCATCTTTCGATGGGCCGAACCAACGTCCAACATAGCGACCTGAGCCGAGGCCCGTCGAAGGATGCCCATGATTGAAGTTTGCCCTAACTAAAGTCGGCGCGAACAGAAAAGGAAAGAACTGTTATGGAATATTTACTTAATCTTGTAAAAATCGGTTCTTATTCTCTTATAAATAGGAACCGATTTTCATTGTTTTCGGAGGACTTCTTCACACCCAGCACGGGCACACGCCACAAATTATGTAGCTCTCTTAACAACTATCAATACAAACCAACTTTGGCTCGTCATTTTTGTGTTTTACTTAAAGAACTCTCGGCTCTCTCTAAAAACATACTAAACATCTTTGTGTAAGTTTTGGCTCACACACCTGTCGGGCTAATGAGCCGCACCCCCACTCCTGATCCATGACTGGACGAAGATCCCTCGTAAATAGTGACCAATTTTTTGAACTGCTGGAGCTCGTTCCGAGCTGTACTGGTGGCAACTTGATTATGAAGTCTGCGAGGACCTGAAACTTGGTGCAGGTCCGGTTTCTGTACTCGATATTGTACTCGCTGAATTCAATTGCCCACTTCGCTAATCGCCCTGACTGACTCGGACTGTGAAGTATTGATCTGAGTGGTTGGTCGGATAACACGGCGATTGAGTGCGATTGAAAGTAAGGCCATAACTTTCGGGCGCATGTGACGACCGTCAATGCAAGCTTCTCCATGGTCGGAAATCGGATCTCGGCTTCGTCTAAGGTCTTGCTGACATAGAAGATTGGTTTTTTGCTCCCCGCGATCTTCTCGCACCAATACTCCGCTCACCGCCGAAGTGGACACAACGATGTACAGATAGAGGGTTTCTCCTTCTTCTGGTTTAGCCAGCACCGGACGGGTTGAAAGGTACTCGTTGAGTTGTTTGAAGGCGTCTTCGCAATTCACATCCTATTCGAACCTCTTGTTCGACTTAAGCAATTGATAGAAGGGTAAGCATTTGTCGGTAGATCGCGAAATGAACCTGACGAGAGCTGCGATTCGTCCCGTGAGTTATTGGATCCTAGGCGATGGCAGGTCGCAGATAGCGGTGATCTTTTTTGGGTTAGGTTCGATCCCCCTCTTAGTGATAATGTATCCCAAAAATTCTCTAGAGGTTACTGAGAAGGTGCACTTTGTCAGGTTTAGTTTCATCTCCAATTCATTCAGACTTTTGAAGCAGGTCGTAAGATGGCTGATGTGGTCTGCGGCGACCACTGACTTGACGAGGATGTCATCGATATATACTTTTATTGTTTTGCCAAGCTGATCGGCGAACATACGATTGACCAAGCGCTGGTATGTTGCTCTGGCATTCTTTAATCCGAACGCCATGACTTTATAGCAGTAGGTTCCTCTCTCGGTGATGAAGGCGGTCTTCTCTCGGTCATCCGGATGCATCATGATCTGGTTGTACACTGAGAAGGAATCCATAAATGACTGGAGTTTGTTGCATGTCGTTGCTTCGGCTAAGCGATGTGCGACATCGGGAAGCTGTCCTGTTGAGGTCAGTAAAATCCACTCACACTCGCCATTTCACGTTCTTCATCTTCACGACTACTGGGTTAGCTAGCCATTCGGAATATTTTACTTCAGTGATCGATCCTACCTTAGATAGACGCTCTACTTCGTCGTTTACTTCTTTGGCTCATTCACAGGCTTGTGCGTTAGGTTGACATTCAGTTCGTGGCTGGCGATCGACGGATTTATCCCTTTCATATCTTCGGTCCTCCATGGGAAGGTCGAGGCGTTTGCTTTGAGGAAGGTTACGAGCTGCTCCCTGACTGCTTGCTCGAGACGGGTTCCGATTCCCACACATTGTTCAGGGTCGGAGGGATCGATGTTGACCTGCTCGACTTCTTAGAGGTGATCTTCTGTAGATGGTGTATGATTTATACCCGTAACTGTGTTACTTAGGTTGATCATGTACGAACTTTCCGATCTACGAAGCTTATGCTCGGTGATAAAGGAGGTTCGCGCCAATATCTGGTTGCCTCTGATCGTGACTATGCTGTTCGGTCCTGTGAACTTTAGACACTGATGGTAGGTTGATGGTACTGCCTTCATGGCATATAACGAAGGTTCCTCCGAGGATGATGTTGTAGATCGTAGGTCGGTCGATGACCAAAAACTTGACCATCCAAGTGACGCCTCCGGCGCTGACGGGTAATTTGATTGTTTCGATCGTCATTATCGAGTCTCCTTTGAACCCAGTTAGCGGAGTCGAACAAGGTTTGAACTTGAAGCCGGTCAGTTACATGTTATCCAATGTGTCTTTGAAGAGTAGGTCCACTGTGCTACATGTGTCGATCTTGACACTTTGCAATCTCCGATCTGAACTTCCATGACGAGCAGGTCATTGTGAGGCTTATCAAGTCCGTCTAAGTCGGAGTCGAGGAAGGAGATCACGTCACTTATTCGTGGGTAAAGTTCGCTTCAATTATGTGCTTCCACTTCTGCATTGATGTCATTCTTTTTTCGTATTTCTTGATCGATCGCACAAAATCCTTGCATATTGTGAGTCCTCCTACGAGCATGTTCACTCATCTCTTGGCTGCAGTTTGTGGTTCATCCTTTCTTTGGCTCGGCGGAACCAAGTTGTGTGCAATATGCTTCCCTTGCTGTTGTTGCTCTTCGTCGTCTCTCCGCCGGTCTTCCTATAACCGGCGAAACCATTCCGCTTCGTTTTTCGGTTGCTGCTTTGTCGAGCTGTTCGGTCGAAGGGGCGATTTCTTTTTCTGATACTCGTTGTATAGATGTTGGTGCAACTGTCTACATTCGTCGGTTGAAGGGCCGTAAAAATTATGATGGGTGCATAACGGCTTTTCGTTGTCCCTAGAAGAGTCCTGGTTCGGTCGTATGTACTCGTTCCATCCTTGATTCAGTCGCTGCGTGCCGATCTGGAAAGTTGATGCTCGTTTCCCCTTGAAATCTTGGCGATAGTTGGTGTCGTAGTGCTGGCGAGGTTCGCGATACTCTTCGCTTGGCTTCTCCTTGGCCGGTGTCGTGCTCTTTTGGGGTTGGAGGCGTATTTCTCTGCTGCCGCCACTTTGAATTCCTCCAGTTCGATGTGAGCCGCGGATCGGTGAAGTGCGTCCTCTAGAGTATTTGGCTTGTTTAGAATGATGGTGTGCTTGAAAGACGATTCGTGCCACAGGGAATTCTTGAGTGACGAGATCGCTGCGTTGTCTTCCATGGCTATCTGAGATGTAACAGCTTTGAATCTATCGGTGAAGGACCGGAGTGTCTCCTTGGGTTCTTACTGCAGAGTGTAGAGGTCGGCGTCTGAGACTCCATCCTGGATGTGAATCGAATAGTGTTTGAGGAAAGCGTTTTTGAACTGATCGATCGAGTTTTCCTCGAGATGGAAAAACTATTGCAGGGCTGCGTCGGTCAGTCGGCCTACGAATAGCTTGCATTGTGCCGCATCCTGGTCTTTGGGTGAAAAATGGAACATCTGTATGCCGATGTGGAAGGATGAGAGAAATCAAGTTGGGTCGCTTTGCCCATCGTAGGTGGGTACGTTCATCTTTCTCTGAGGTCGGATGGATGTGTTGACAATCCGGGCTGTAAACGGTGTATTCTTCGATGCTCTCAAGACTTCGGCGATTTCCGGGGCCGAACTCGTTGTTTGGTGAATCTTCGACGTCATCTCCGTTAGCTGTTCTCGCAACGATTCCAGCTCCTTATCGCATGCATCATTGTGTCGCTCCTGCGGGGTCGTCGTTGGTTGTAGCATCGCGTTGACGAACGTGTTCATGCTCGGGGTTGTCTGGTTTTGAGGTGCGGGAGTCATGTTCGCCTGCTGTTGCTTTCGAACAGGTTTCTCTGGAGTTCGTAAATGAGCCTGTGGCAGTCTTGTTGTTGGTCCTCGAGATTCTTGACTTCGGGACGCTTGTAGGTCGACAATTTAGGTTTACGCAGCATTCTGAGCAGCCGCCAGTTCGTTGAATCGTGCTGCCGTTCCTTTGGATTGGTTGTTGATCTGGTTCATCATTAGATGAAGTATTGTTGAGATATCCAAGGTCAAGGGAGTTCCGCTCGACATTGATGACCTTGACCTGTTTCTGTCTTCACTGCTTGCTACCGGTGGTACATGCTCGGCGTTCGACGTTGTTGCTAGCTAAGGTGTCGAATTCGGCGGACGAGTCGAATTCCCTTCTCTGTTTTGCTGTTGATCAGATATGTTTGATCCGATCTTACTTCCGTGGTTAAGAAAAAAATCCTAAAATCCCCACAGTCAGCGCCAAATGTAAGTAGTAAGATAGGGGACCTGCTTTTATGATCGGATATAAGTTAGGACGAGGTCGGAACTTTTGTATTGAGATCTAAAGAGGATCGGATTTACAAGTCGAACTAAGAAAAGGAATTCGGGAAGATTGTTTATCCCGACTCCGAACTAGGAACTGATCTAAGTCAAGAATAGCTTGCTTGATAGATCGGAAAGCCTAAATATCAAGTGTTTAGCCTTCTAATTCCCCCCTCCCCCCTTTTTTTGCTATGATTACACCCTTATTAATAGTTCTAATACTTTAGAGTTACCCCCTAAATCAAAGAAGATGAGTTGGCGTAATCTTCACCTCTTTCTTCTGTCTCTGGACTTAGAGTAGATATGGATTTCATCTATGCTTGACACTTAAAGGGGTTTATACAAATCCACCACTAACATCAAGCATGAGGTTCTATTTTTTCTATATGATTTCTAGTTGGCTAGCTCATAAAGTCAGTCTTCTTGGTTTAGTCTCATAAAATTACATGAATTTGGTTGTAAGAAAAAAACACATATGGACTTGTAAATAGTTCAGGAATAATATGAACATTTTTCCCATGATAAGGTCATATAATCAAACAAAACCCAAAACCCAGGAAGAATCGGCTCTGCCCAAAATATTCCAAACCAATGGAGGACACATGGAGAATAGCCCAGAATCGAGCCCAAAAGCATTGGGCCTAATAACTAAGAAAATAACCAAACCTTCAGCGTGGAGAGACTATAAAAATCAATTTCTAAATCTGCCCCTACCTGAGGCAGATTATAATTGGGAATATTTTGTTTGAACAAAACCACGTGCAACATATTGTTTGAACAAAAGCTGTCTCTGTACAATTATAATTGGGAATATTCTGTCTCCATCTGGCCAGACTCTGTTTCTACGTTCAAAATATCGCTTATCGCTAATCGTTCGGTCGGGCAGCGATAAGCGATTTTTCAAAAAACCGCTAATAATACGGGGATTAATCGGGGCGGAATTTTAGGTTTATTTTAATGTATTTTAAAAATTATATTGATATAAGACATTGTTAATACAAAAAATAATATAAATTCTTAATATACATATGATTTTTCTCAATTCACAAACATTTATAATACAAAAGATAATAGTTTTACTCACAAATATTACAAAAAGATATTAAAAACATACAAAAAAATATATAAATGATGATAATAATATGTAAATAATGATTAAGGTTCCATGATTGAAAGCAAAATCGAAATAACAAACATATATCAATGAAATCTCTCACACGAACACTACAAGAAATATACCGCAATTGCGATGGAAATTAAGGTCGTAATTCCGTCGCAAATCGGCTTTTGCGACGGAATTGCGATGAAACAGCTTTCATCGCAAATCGTTCGTCGCAATAAGGTTTCCGTCGCGAAATCGTCGCAAGTTTGCGAGGGAAATAATTCCGTCGCAAACTTGCGATGGAAAAATTTCCATCGCAAACTTGCGACTATTTTGCGACGGAAGTACATCCATCGCAAAATTGCGAAGGTTTTACGACGGCACTCACCAATCGCAAAATTGCGACGATATTGCGACGGTAGTCGTTTAGTCGCAATTT